>CCAG010021596.1:0-21869 GCA_001077435.1 Glossina morsitans morsitans | reverse complement strand
AAACACTTAACATCATTATCCCGCAGCCAACGCCTGATAGCGGAAGATAGTGAAAATATGCAAAAGTATATTCATTTTGGTGGTTAAAAACATTAGTTTTAATATAAGATAGATATATATGTATATATATATAGGTGTTATTGTGATGGTAAACGATACCACCGAACCACTGTTTACAATCTCCCCATAATAGGGTATACCACAGGCATACATCGATCGGTATATGCCATGTACTGAAATCGCTTAAGAAAATCTGAAATGGTATCCAAATCTCTTAAATCAAATATTGATTAAAGCCATCAATATATCAGTCACTACCTTACGGTATTTTTATAAAGATTACAGCAATCTATCCAGAGAGAAATAGAGTTAAACTTCACTCGATAACGAATAGGGCTATAAGATTACCGCTTGGAGAGCGAATGAACAGGGCACGATGTGTCTGTATTGTATCATCCCGAAGGCGCGTGAAGACGTCTTCAACGAGATCGCATCACGTGATTTTTGATAACACATTCTATAAACTTACTACAGCATCATTTTTAAGGACGTCCCCTTTTAACGGTATGCGCCGTTATCTATTGATTCACTCTGAAGCAAATCTAAAGATTTGAACGCTTCCCTACGTGAAATCGACGAGATCATGGAAAGCACAACGAGCAGATAAGAGATAAGAATAACGATTTAATTCAAATTACTACAAATGCATGAAAGTAAGAAAGAAGACGGTACGGACCGATTTCCAATATTTATTGGCTTATGGTGAGAATATGTCACATAGTTTCCTTAAATAGTTTCGCTTGTATATAAATTTGAGTTAGTTCTTCCTTAAAATTAATTTGTTTCGTTGGTTTAATTACAAAGCCCTTTTTGTGTTATGATATAATAAACGAAATAACTTCTAAGATCGCTGTTGTGCCACTGTTGTGTTTACTCTATTTATAGCAAGTCGGCAATTTTTGAATAAATTATTCAAGCGGGAATTTTTTGAAATCAGAACTAATTTGTATATGTTTATATGTATATGTAATATTAATTATTTGTTGTATGTGCATATCTTAATTATCGTTCCTCTGCATTAATTTACATAAAATAATGTGTACGTATGTGAGAAACTTACATTCATTCACCTTTGCCACTCATACGTCTTTATATGTCTTGTTCTTTAAACAAGAACGTAAAAGTCTTAAAGATATTTCTACCCTCCACTACTTGTTGCAAAGAGTGCAGATGTATGTGTGTAACACCAAGAAAGACTTAAGAGTTAAACCAACGTCTTGTTATACCGATCGATTCAGAATCATTCCCTTGATCGACTTAAGCTTCTCTGTTTTGGTTTCAATCGACAAGCCTCAGTTTTTGAGATATTTTTTAGAGAAATTTGGTGCACTGACGTGTTTTGCCCCAGAGATTAACTCTGTTTAAAATGGATTGTATGGTATCAGTTTTACGATCATTCCCCGCCGAAGCAACATATGAGTGATGTTTGCAATTTTGAATATTTCGCAACAAAAATCGCTAAGTTATAGCCTTTTGGCAGATGGAATGTGCCAATATTTTGAAGGCTCCCGTTTCTAATCGTTCATACGAAAAGTCTTAGTCTTTATACGGGAAAGAAGTCTTACTTTTTTAAGTTACAATAAAAGTTGGACCATAATTATTATTTGACGTAAAAACTAACTAACCCAAATTTGGACCAAGTAGATCTATTTCTGGGACTACGGCCAGCGTAAGTGTTATTAAGGAAAGTAAATCTATATACAGCTGGGTAAAAAGCTTAATTTTTAAAACTCTAAACTTTAAATGAGCACAGTACGGTAATAAGATCTTTGACCAGAAAATCAATTTATGCCAAATTTTAATACGTTCAGGTTTCGCCTCCGCCCAACACTTCATAATAAGATGCATTGTATACCTTTACACTGGAAAATTGTAATTTTCCGTGAAGATGCATAAAGAATTGCATTAGGCCAAGTGTCGTTGAGTACTCGATTGTCGGCTTTGCCCGACTATAATCTTCTTAATTGTTTTTATTTATTAGTAGAGTGCAAGACGATTTCAGATGGAACTAGAGTTAAAAACTCGAAAAGCAGGCATACAGTAGATAGAATAATGACTATAAGGATTTTAAATTTCTCTCAATATATACAATGGAAAAGATTTCCCGATATTCCAAGTTCACACGCCCGCAATTAAAAAAAGAAATCAGCAGAACAAAGCGTTCTTTTCATTAAAATGATGCACATATTTTTCTTATTCCTTTCTCTTTTTTTTTATTTTATTCAAAAAATCTATTCAAACTTTTTTTGTGCACAGATCATATATCGTGTCAGGCCAAATTAAAGCTGAAGCCTGCAGAAAATTCTAAAGGCAGACTACAATGAAATGAAAGGAATGTCAATATTGTGTTCGGTAAAGGACATACGTCCGATAAACGAGACAAAAAAATATACGGTACATCTTTCGATTCTCTTTCCTACAAATGTAATTCTAATAAATGTAATTTTTTGATTAGTTTTGACTGAAAGAATTGATTGAATTGTTCTTGTTCATCATCAAAATATGATAACGTGCACAGCGTAGATCGTATAAATCGTAACCATACCCATAACCATAACCACCCCATCGCATATCGTGTACTGTTTAATGTAGAGCGAATATGCAGTTCTTTTACATTATATACACATACGATATTACATATATATGTATATATATTGGATAAATATTGTATATGCATGCAAAGTAGGTTTGTTTTTTTTCTTTTTTATATCATTTATCAACTTTATTATCGTTGTGACATTATTAGAAAATATGCAACGAATGAAACGAGTTAGTTGAGCACAGCTCACCTACCATCACATGCCAATAACTTCATATTATGTTTATTATATGTTGGCAATAATTTACTTGTCAATCGTTAAAGCTAATGAGAATTTATTGCGTTTGTTCGAAGAAATTTACATAAATTTCATGTTGTATGTAAGATATTAAAACATTAGACATTTTCTTCTCTCTCGCTCTCTTTCTCTTTCTGTCTCTGTCTCTGTCTCTGTCTCTGTCTCTCCCCCACCCACCACGACGTTTCCTTATTCCTTAAAGCTTCAAATAGACCAAAGGACATGCTTTGAATGTTATATGTAAACGCAACTGTTTTAGGTTTATCGTCAGTATGCCAGTAAATCCAGTAAAACAACTTACACTACTTGCAATAATTCTCAAAATAAATCTTATGCAAAGACATTCTCTTTCCCGTATATGCATCAATATCAGCTACATGTGGTCTTATGGTTTTATAATCAATTACTCCTACGTAGCAAGCTATTAGAAGTTTGAAAACAAAAACAAGTAAGAAATTCAAATTCGGGCGGGACCGAATCTCTTACACCGATCACCGTTTACTCTGAAAGAAGACGAAAAAATTAAAAGAACAAAATTCTTATGCTCTATAATATGTCGTGGGCACAGTTGATTTCTTCTATCCTCAAAATAAAAGTGCTCATTATAGAGGCAACAAGTGGGCGTTGTAGGCGCGTCCTTTGAAAAGTTTACGTCAATTTCAAATTCTTTTGCAAATTTGTAGGCGATAGCTTCATTTTTGCGGCCAGCAGAATTTTTACAATAGACATTGCACAGACGGACAGAGAGACAGACGGACAGACAGACATGCTTAAATCGATTTAAAATTTGTAGCTTCCTGTTGGGCATTGCAAACGTTTTGACAAAATGAATATACCCATCATCCTTTGGTGATGGGTATAAAAGAAATTCTTCAAATTTATATCACGTATATAGCCAGCTAAACAGTAGCTTGCAAAGTAATAAACATTTGCATCTCAATCAAGCGTAAACTTATATCTATTTTGTATAAACACGGTAACGATATTAACGATTAACTGACTTTATGACTGCTACTCGGTGATATGTCAATGTCTATCAGTTGTAAAAACCGCTGAATAATACGTATAATGCATGGATCGAGTAAAAACGCCAAACACTTATGCATATAAACCTGTACATAGCTTCGCATTACCGTACGAATTGGTACTTGTGCGACGATGCCAGTAGACACGATGAAGGCATTCTTTCGATAATGATTGTGTATAACTGAAATGCAATGCGTTTGCAATGAGGGCAGTCGTAGATGTTCACACTTTACTTGTTTAAATAGTTTGTGGGGTATTGGTTTTCGTGACACTTTTTTGCATTCGGGTAAATTTACATTTATTGAAATACTTTTTCGATTTCCTTTGTTTTTTCTTCACTTCCTTTTTGCTTTCAACTTTTCCCTTCCTTATTGTCTTGCTGTTCGCACTTTACCAATACATTTTGCAATGCGATCACAAACAAAGCCATATAGAAAATCCCTTCACAGGAGGATGGAACTAAAGCCCATTAAAAAAGACAGGTACATAAGAAACTTTATTTGATAACCTCAGTCTTTCAGATCTTGCCACCGTTTCCACTGTTTTCAAACTATCTTGGATATCCGATTATTCAGCGTATAGTTTACGCCATGACAGTGCCAATGTATTATTTCATCTTAATTAGGGATAAACGTCGCATTCTGAACAGCATCATTGATACATCGCAAGTTATAAGCATTTCTTGTTTGTAGAGTTGTGAAGTAACTTAAAAATCTTTGTCTTAGAACAATGTTGATATTGGGAAATTTGATGGGGACTATTGCTACGAAATATCAAATTTGATATAAAAAAAGTCAATAAAAACTATGAAAAGAAAATCCATTATTTTCCCTTATGACTAATGACCGATCACAACGCCAGAATACAGTTGAGTGATCTTTATAATAATTATTCGTAAATTACTATTCTTACTATGCTTTCTTCTTATTTGTTAAATAAATTCATTATTTGACATGAGGCAGTTGTGTCGTTATAACAATCATTCCTATTGCAGGCGTGCAGACAGACACTCAACATTGCGAGTTTTATTGCGAAATTCAGCCATCTATGTCCTCTGATCACTTCTGATTCCGATAAATGAAATGGAGTGAAAAATTCGAATACAAGTTGAGAGTGAATATTCTGAAATATCGCAAGCGGAGCTAAGTGAAATATAAGCAATGTTTCGGTATAATTTTTGAAAATTTAAATTTTTAGATTTTTTGATCACTGAGAAAACATTTCAGCATGGACTTATATTAAGGCTATCAGCTTTATACTACACAGAGGAAAGCGCACTTTATTCGATATAATTTATTGTAACTATGTACGAATGTGTAATTGTCGTCCTCGTTCATCCCTCTTTTCATTCATAATACTGAGAAACGCGCATCATAGACCTGATAACAAATATGTTTTATGTGCGATTATATGTATGATTAAAAAATTCAGAATCATTTTGCCTTCTCTATTAGTTAAGAATTACAGAATTAGCTTCAAGACAATAGATGAAAACACCCCCAATAGATAAAGCAAATCTCAAAATCTATATTCGATAGATACATTGATGAGAAAATTGATGGAATATTCGAAAGCCTAACATGCAACAATGGTTTCGTTCGATCAGTTGGCATACTTACGATTAACGAAATTATTGATAACCGGATGCAAGCGGGGGGACATTAAGAGTAAGCGTCTAAGCTAGTACAGCTTTCTTGTTCGTTTTACAGCGGAGATTAAAGCTTGAAAAGTTCTTAAAACGAAAGATAATGGAGGAAGAACGATCAAAAAGACATTACACAAGGATGAGTTTCCGCAAATGATACTCGCGATGGATGAAACGCAATTACAGTTTCATTTTTTATATGCAATATTCGGAATGTATCGTGTATGGTATATGTGCGTAATCTTGTTCAATGCAAGCATATTAGTCGTGTTCATACCCTTTGCAGCCACGTGTTAATTATGCGTTTCCTCAAGTGTTGGCCTCCTCTATGATCAATTAATCATATCTTTTTAGGAAGAAAATGAAAGAATTCAATAGCATTGATAAGGGAGTTCAGCAAGATGGCGCTTAATACAAAAGATGCCCTTAATCAAGATATAGTTTTATACTCATAATCTTGAAAATTCGACTCACTTCAAACGTAAGCCTACTTATTCCTCTTCTGAATCATCCATCAGTCCATCAATCCATCTGCCTCCCTTAAAGATACGCAGAAATTTAAATATCAAAACAAAAGAAAAATTAATCGATTTGTTTTGCCTGGAAGAGATTGCGATTCATATCAAGCCGAGTACAGATTTCTTGGATTTTTTAATTGATTTAGTATGTTATCGCGTTAGCTTCTTAAGAGTCGTTTAGATTTTTGCAAATCAATGACTGCAGCTTAACATTTAAAATTTTATTATAGTAATTTTCAATACATATATACAAGAATTTTTTATGCCTTGTTCTATTTTAGCGGCCGACATATGGTCTAAATGCATTACACTATGCGTAAATGCGTAAATCATTTTTCACATTACGTACTTACACAGTGCATACTTACAATATTCACTTGTCCTGTTTAGTGTTAAAGATTCGTGTGCGCTTAAAAATTATACCAAAACTTAATAAAGTGGGAAAATTGTAACGAATATATTTAAGCAAAATATGATATGAAATACAAAAACGAAAGCAAAAACAATTTTCAAAAGCACAGAAATATTTACAAAAAGTGTATTGACCACTTACGATGAGAAACACAATCACAAAATTATTCGACACTAGAGGAAATGACAACGGAATGTACGCTCTCGTCTTTTAATTTCTTAAGACAATGAATCAACATACGGTTACGTCAAAGAAATGAATTGACCGCTTCGAACAGACAAATGGATTTATAAAATCTACACACATAAGAATGCGAAATTCGAAATATATATACATATATATATATATATATACATATATACATTTATACGTTAATATAAAACTCATAAGAGTGGGTTCTTTTTGACAGATCAACAAAATAGAAGCATAAAAAAAACCCTAAAAAATATATATAAACATATATGAAATAACTAAAAAAAAAAAAAAAAGAAGTAAAATAATAATAAGAGATTTTCTCAAGTATTACTTGACTCAATTTATGCGCGATCTTACTGTTTATTTACATAAATATTCTGAATCAATGCTTGTTATGATCGGCCATTAAATTTGCAATTTTTGATTAAAAATTCACCATTAAATGCACTTTCGACTTCAGTATTAAATCATCAAATAAACAAAAATGTATTGCGTGAATTGATTGTTTACGACACAAAAGAAACACGTTTTCCGGCAAAAAGAAAAAATAAAAACACAAAAAAACCAAAAAAAAAAAACTTTTTGCTTTCTTTACCTAAAGACACTAAGATACCGCTTCTATGTTTTGCTTAGCTACACACATAGATCAGCCCAGTACTTTTGGTCAGTATTACGAAACTTAAGCTATTCAAACGTAGCAACTTTTCGCTCGTCTACGTTATTAATATTAAATTGTATTCACACTCTTAACTAACTAACGTCCAAACGCACGCACTGTTTTATAAGAACTGAAACTGATCAACTGATCAGTTAATATTTTCCCATATAAAACAAAAAAAAAACAAAAAAGAAACAAAAATAGAAAACAATAAAACCGTAAAGTTTAGTTATCATACATGCAGTCGCGCTGGCTGGTGAACAATCTACAACATCCAACTTGTTCGACATGAAACATTCTTAACATGATCGTCGCTTATGCCTAAATCAAGAAAGAGAGAAAAATGCTTCATTTCCGCTTTTTCATCACACATCTTTTTTTTCCTTTTTGCTTCATTTTGGGAGTATGTTTGGCTGAGATCGACGAGGAGATGTGGGGGTATGTGCGTGTGTGTGTGTGTGTGAACCGAGTGGTTGACATACCAATGCTTTTGTTGATTCATCAAACGATTTGCTTTCTTTGTTTGCAAGACGATCAACCGACGAACATGTTGTTCAAACCGCTACATAAGTTTTTGTTATTCCTTGTTTGTCTCAATAAAATGCATGTTAACCTTACAACGTTAATCAAGTCTAAATACGGTTGAAGGCTTATAATATAAGTTCCTTTGTAACATAAACTCGCTATGTTCATTTTTTTAATTTTATTTTATTTTTTTTTTTCATATATTGGTAATAAATGTTTAATGAACCGTTTTTTTTTTTTTTTTTTTTGGGGGGTGTTTTTCTACACACACACACACACACACGCCAAAATATATTTCATTTATAATAGGAAATTTTTTTTTTTTATTAATTAAGGGTACTTTGCATTTTAATGGTATAGTAAAGTAAAGCAAGCGAAAGCGTATCGTTTTTATTTTATGCTTCCGACAACTTAGTACAGCCATAAAAGCGTGGCATGCATACACTGTACAAAATTCAAATTTTTTATTAATTGAATCTTTCCACGTTTTGTGCTTGTATTCATATGTTTAATAAACCCTTCTTAAGTGGCCTCTTTGAAAACTGTCGCTTTGATTTAGGAAATTAAATTGCTTCGACTATGATAATACGTGCATCAGTTAGGTTAATATGTCAGTGAGATCAATTCCCTTTTACGTAGTCATAACGTGTTGATCGGTTGTAGGTAGGTAAGCAGCACCTTTAACTATTAGATGCTTTAATATCGACCCTTACGAAAACCCGATTGTCCAGGCTTCTGTGACCACCAATAAATCTTTCTGTATGCATTCCATGCAACGGAAAAGACTTTTACCTAGCAAATAATCGTTTCCAATTCAAAGCAACACGTGATGGTTTACTAGTCTAGGTATCGCCTTACAATAGCTTGATCTGCCCCCGTAGGACAAAAAGGGCATATTTTTTAACATATAAATGCAGTGTGGTCTTAAGCATACTACGATATTCGAAAATGATCTCAAAAGTACACGAAAATTAGATCAAGACATTTTGTTGGCCAAAGGTGAAACCCAATCAATAGATGAAAATAAAATCTAATGTTAATCTGCTTACATTGTACGTACGTAATAGAAGAAACCCTACGACCATAAATTGAAAGCGACCTTCATATTGATTGATTGGTGCTTATACGAACATAGTGTGAGATGTAAATGAATCTCAAAATCATCATCTTAAACGTTGATTATGTGGAAAATCGTTCTCATCAAAATACTTAGCATTCTTCTTCTCCTTTATATCGTTTAGTTGAAAAAGAACGAAATGTATTTTTCAAAACAACCTTTAAAACGTAGCTGCCTATCACAATAGCTTTGTGTGCTCATATCTTTGTCCCCAACCAACTAACAATTTCCATCAACACATTAACTAATTGCTAGCAAAATATTAATTAATGGCAACAAAAGCAAAAAAACAAAAACAAAAACAAACTCATGTAAATATAAAATATATATGAAAAGAAAATCGATAGAAAAAACCACTTTCATGACACAAAATACAAAAAAAATGCAAAAGACTTAGTACAGCCATACTGAACCTAAGGTTCGGGAAAGATTCCTCAACAACCTGGAGTCATTTTAAGCATTGAATGTTTTTTGTTTTTTTTTTTTCTCTCTCTTTTGCAACTTAGTTCTCGTTATCATCCATTCATCGTTGTACGCGCACATCCGAATACACTGTTAGTCAGTGAATCCAAATAAAACAAAAACAGATTAAGTACGGCTGCATTAAATGAACGATTTGCTTGTTTAGCGGGATACTATTGAATAAATTAACTCACACATATAATTAACTAATTTCTACTCAATATAATATCTATAATTACTGATTTAAATCACACCATCAGACAGTCGTAAAAATATGGTTTCTTTAAAAAAAAAAGAAAAAGGAAAAAAAGGATTAATAAAAACAAAAAATGTTATCATGATTCATGGGTGTAAAATGAAAAGTCTATGGCAAAAAATCTTAATAATTTTGTATTGCGTTCGAAAAGTGCTGCTTCCTGCATACGAGCAAAAGACTATTATTGCAGCCACTTATTAACTGTTACACCTGTGGTTGTGTTGTCTGTTATCGTTACATCTAGTTTTTTGTGTACGCTGTGGCAACTGTTTTCTATATATTTGTTTTTTTTTTTTTTTTATTATAGTATACTCGCCACAAAAAGACGAGGTATACTAATTTGTCATATTCATTTGTTATTTATTTATTTATTTATTTATTTATTTTTTAATTTCTATGACCAATCATTCAAGTGTAAATACATTAATGGCCAAAAGTGTGGAAAGAGTGACGTGGCGGGAAAAGGTGGTAGGTGGTAGGTGGTAGGGGAGGCTAAGATCTAGGAGGTGTATGCCAAATCGGTAAGAGTCATGCTTGCATCGATCCAGGCCGCAGGCCTAATCTAATTAAATTTTAATTTATCGGGAATTGAATCCTGGTGTGTTGACTTAGCCGTCCGGCTTTCTATCTTCTGCCTCGGCCCGTTAGCTTATCCGAAATCTCTGTTGCTATCTTTCAAGATCACGATACTCAAACCATAAAACTGATCGGAGCTGACGCATATAGTACTGTTTTCGGTATACAGGTGAGATTTGAAAAGATTCGTTATCTTTCCGAATTTATATTTTTGGGAAAAATTATTAACCAATGGGAGACATAAATTTGTGATCGGTTTATCGTAAGACCCCTACAGTTACTAATAACCATTGTATTGCTTGCAAATGATGATTGCCGCACCCTTTTCTCGGGGTAAGTGAAAATAATTTAAACAAAATTAATTTAATTCGCATAAAATAGTTTCGATTAGGGTTGTACTGGGGTCGTTAATTCGTTCAAATCAAATTCACTTGATAAGAAGCAGGCACAAGAAATCTGAGGTGAATTTTCATAAATCTTCTTATATCTGTTAAGATTTCATCGAAGAATGAATGACCAAAGTTCTCTAAAAAATAGACCATATTTACCTCATATCTAAAGACTACTGCTGCTGGTAAGTAAATAGCATTCCAATGCAATGCAAAGATGATTTAAATAGTCTTGGAATTAAGAACAGAAGGGTATCCAGATCTCGTTATTTAGCATTTTTTTTTTTTCTTTTTTATATTTAAAGATATATTTTCCATGTAAACATTCTCTTGTAAGTGTTATCTTAAATGATTTAGTGGCGTGTTATTTAACACCAGAAGAAACGAAATTTTTATTAAAACGTTTTCTTATTATTTGGTAAAATTACATTTAGATTTTGAGAATTTAATTGGCTTAGTTACAGATGGCTATAATCATATTTTGTTAAACTATTAACCTCTCTAATTGAGTTAAAAGAAAACAATTTGAAATTGTTCAAATAGCATAACAGCTATGTATATAAAGACTAACTATCAGAAATGTTGCAATAGTCTTGTAATGTTTCAAAAATTTTCAAAAAACATATTCGACGTCATCAGAACGTTTTCTTCAACGATTATCTTTTCATTCTTATTTATTTATGTCTTTTTCAAAGTGATATTATTTGCAAGTCAGCTTTAGCACCGAAATGCAAAAATTATAAAAATAAACGATTGAACGCATTTTTCAAATAATTTAGAAATAGGTATGTGAGTACATATGAAACTTGAATTCTTGGATATCACCTTAAAAAAGAATTGTTGCTTCTTTGAAGTAAACGAATCATGCGACCAAGCGATGCAAACTAGCGGTACTTCGAAAAACTCGAGTTTGGTGTGTAAACCTCATGGGCTAGCGTTTCAAAGTTTAGTACAAAGTTGATGTCATATAAAGAAATGACGTATCGCTTTTTTTTAAATATTTCGCTCGTTTTTTGAACAGCGCACGATTCACATCACACACATTCCCCACACTCTCCACACTCTTCTGAGCGCAACAAATATCGTCTTTGTGCCAAAACGATTCAGATTCGCTGTCGACGTAAATGATACGCCTGGGTCTACCCCTGAATTTTTACGCCCAAGATTCTAAAAAGAAAATCTCACTTTTCGTCGCTTATTCGAATAGGATGCAAAAAAGGTGCGGGGATTAATACTAGTTTTAAGAATGATGGTAACCCTAATTAGATATACTTGGAATGAAAAATAGTTGGTCGGCTTGAAAAATGTTGGTGTACCTGAAGAACTAATTAATAAATTTGTGGAGCAAAAATTCGAGTTCCTTACTGCAAATAAGTTGCGGTCAGTTATGTCTTTGTTACGGAATATTTTCATTATTGCGAGAGTTTGTTGTGTCACTATTTTTGATTAAGAAAGAATTAACGACACCATAAAGGCTTTTTTTTCGTATTGCCCGGACAAAGAAAAAATGCTATCAGCGAATGCTCTTTATATGGCAAAACTTCACATTCTCGTTCGTTGCGTTGCAATTTTTGTTACCACGACGAGGGTTTATTGTCTCCAAATATCCGAGCTATACTAAGGACTTCGTTTGGGATGCACGACATATCTAACCAGTTTAGACAAATTCGATCTGGGTAATACTTCTCGAATGCAACTTAACCAAAAATTTCATTAAAAGTAAAGGAATTTCATTTCATTTGTCGTTTATTCTAGTTGTTATTTTTTTTTTTTTTAATCTTTTCCTCTAATGAATATGAGTCCCCTACGATCCCAGTTGCCTGTTTCTGTTTTTCAAATAGCTTTCAGTGCTAAGATAAGCAAAGCTTTTTTTCGACGTTAAGAAGGCTATTATTACCAAAAAAAAAAAAATAATAATAATAATAATAATAAAAAGGGCAAAAGCTCATCCCCTATGTATACATATACATATATATGTGTTCTCTAAACATTTCCCATAAATGGGGATTTTAAAATGCAAGTTTTGTGATATTTCACTTTCTGTATACAAAAACGAATATAAGCGAAAATATCTCTTCAGAAACTTGATCGCAGAGAAAGATCATATTCTGCAAAACAATGCTTGACGTCTTCTGTTTATAGAAGGCTATAAAATCAACGACCTATCATTTGGCTATGCCCTGGTGTATGACACTGTTGTAGGTTTTCCTCAAGTCAAAAATCTTATTGCAAAAACAGCTTAAGTACCGTTATAGTCTTGGTTATAAGTCTTTCGGTTATAAGAGCTATGCGAAACTCCTTGAACTCCAGCAGGAATAACAATAACGACAATCTTAGGAATACCAACGGCATTTACAACTTTTTGAGCACAGCAAGTCCTATTGATCTCTGGAAAAATGGATACGCCAACTTAGCAGCCTAATCAGTGGCTTCCGCGCCATCAGTTACGGCTAAAACATTGATAAAACTGTACCTTCAAAGATATATTGGGAGAAAAATAGAAGAGAAAATTGATAACAAAAATCGATTATATATACCGCCCACTATTCACACTATTCTCATAGTAATCCTAATTTGAATTTATGACTATATCCAACCCACTCAAGGCCGGATTGCAACATACTAACGATTCCTTACCAAATTTACTCCTCCGTTTTGCGGTCGTATACGAAGGCTGTCACGAGCTTTCCCAGGAGCGACTAAGCCCATGGACGTACGGAACACAATATCAATAAAATATTTACTTCTTCTTACTTTAGTCCAAAAATTAGTTGCTTTAAGAGAAATAAAGAAATAATAATAATAATAATAAGAAGAGTAAGACGTCTTTCTTTTTCCTTTCTTTCTTATAAATTTCTTCTAAGCTTGTATCAGTTTTAAGTTGTGCAAATATTTTTACCTTCTTTTCTTCTGTGATCCTTCAAACCTAACTGTAAATAAATGAAAAAAAAAACAAATACATCTCTTTTTATGTTTCTTTTTCTATTACCTTAACATTCCCATGGATGTTGTAAATATTCTTTTTTGTGCCTTTTATGGCTCAAGCAGCATCAATAAAGCAGCTTCCCTTTGTTATTGTTGTTGTTATTGTTGTTTTTGCTGTTTCATCATCTAATTAATGCGAGAACATCTTCCGCAAATATCTCTTAAGCCTTTTAAGGTGCAACTTCAAGTGTAACCTCTAAGGAACATGGTAGACACACAATAAATATGGTCATATATGTATGTATGTGTAGGCACAAATCTGAACAGATATGTATTCATAGTGATGTTCGTTCCTCTAAGAACAGTAAATACTTGTTGTGTACACTTAACATCGGTGCTATATAAGTACAAAAGCTAAAGAAAAGAAAAATAACAGCAGTCGGCTTTTTTCCTTCGCAAAAAGGAACAGCAAGCCCGAAAACTATGAACATAGCTTTCATTTCAATCGCTAGTAGATACTGATGTGTGCACAGTACTTTTATTTTGCCTTTTGAAGTTTTTAAGTATTTCAAGAAATGAATCCCTGGCGAGAAAGTTTAAGAAACACATTAAAAAAACGAAGGAAACTTTTAAGTCATACCGAACTGCATTAATTGTATTAAGCGTTAGTATTCTCTATTGCTTTCTTGCGCTCGATGCAGACTTCGATTGGTTGTTGCTTGACATTACAAGTGATCCACCAAACTAGATGCATGCGGATTGCTTTTATGATGCTCAGCAACGCAACAACAACGGTAAGCGTACCTATGAACTGAAATTACGTTTAACATGCAGATTCAGTTAGTTAGACAGTCAGTCAATTTACAGAAAGCTTGTCAAGAATTCAAGAAAACAACCCAAAAGCCACGTATCATTTACATCCATGTTCATGCATTTCTGCATCTTTACACTGCATCGTACCTTTGTCTTCATCTTCGACCGTCAACAGTCAACCGTCAGCAATATTATGCATAATAATCAACAAATATTTAAACATCTTGTGTTGTGAGTTGTGTCGAAAAAAAACAAAAAAAAAAAAAAAATGAATAAATAAATAAATAAAAAGAAAAGAAAAGAAAAAAACAATTGCCGTTTAACTGCTAAAGTCTGCCTGCATGTCTCTTGATCTACGTATGCAAAAAAACAGACAGACAGTCAGTCTTACGTATACCATGTTCATCCATCTGTCACTTACGTATGCAACATACATATATCACACAACCTTGTAAATAATAAACGTAAGTTTGTTTGTAAGTTTTATACATAGTTAAACTAGTTTTATCACACAACAAACCACACGCTCTCATAAAGTTCATATACATGTATACCTTTAGATATCTGCCTGCTTGCCTACATTCACGTATAGATGATGATGTATATAGAAACGTACGCACATTAAGTGCTCGTATATCTATTAATATGTATATCATGGCATTAATACTGTGTTAAGTGAAAGAGACATCTTATGCTTTACATAGGCTTACGCTTATGTACATACATTGTGTTATTGTTGTTATAGTTTAACTTATGATAATGTATGTAAACTATGTTGTTTTTTTATATTTGATTGCTGCTTCATTATTTTCTTTCTCTTTTCAGTGCAAAATTTATGATGAGAAATACACGAAACGAAAGGAAAAAAATAAATAAATAAATATAGAAAAAAAAAAAAACCAAAAAAGAAACAAAGCATTCCTTGCAAGGTAAGTAAACATCTTCACGTATATATGTTTGTCAATAATATTTATATTTAAATAATGCAAGTTGTAATTACGTACACACGTGTACACATACACATATGTATTTTCTTCTCTGCAAGATGAAAATTTTAATAATTTTCGTTTTATACCTAAACTGAATGAATATTTATTCCCTCATGCACACTCCAACGTATGTGTATTGGTTTAACTATATTCTACTCGCTAACAACTGACTTGGCCTTTTGCTAAGCATACACCGTTCCTCCCTAGTCCTAATGCGCTCTTTTAACCATACCTAACGTATACTTCACAAGCGAATTGGACCATGAACGTAAATATATTTAAAGCCAGTCTTTGGGATCGAAATGTTTTGTTAATAATGATTCAAAGATCAAAAGATTTTTTACGTTTCATCTGATTTGCGCACTTCAACTCTCTCTGAAAAAGTCTCAGTTTCAAAAAAAATTCCAAAAATTATTTTATTACAACGGATAAAGTAAATATAAAATAAAGTGATCTACACAATCTATAGCGATACATGCCAAGCAGAAAACGATCTGGGTAGAAGCAGAGCAGCGTGTAAAGCCTTCAACAGCAAAGCCCTTTAAATGAACAAACTACTATGCAAGTGATCGCACAAGTGTGTCTACTGGCATCCACGATGGCAATCACTTGCACACACTGAACAATGGATTAATTGATTCTGATAGGAAATATGTGACACACAATTGACTTTATTTAAAATTGTTAGGACAGGTATGGCGTCTCAGCTAAACGAGTATTTCAAATTGTTAGAGATAGAGTCCCGGGTTAGATCCTCGGGAGAAACAACGAAAGCAAGTGGACTTCGAATCAAACCTACCCATCACTATTAAAGTATTTTTCGAAAGGACATAACCTCAAATCAGCGCAAATATTTTTTTGAAAATTTGGAAACATTTTTTTATTAATATTAAGTTCACCATTACTATATCAAGCGACGAAGTCTGCTTCTGCTACACTTCTAATTATGGAGAAAATTATAGAAGCACGTTAGTCCACGTTACTATCATCAGCAGTACTCGTCTATGGACCTCCACCCAGTTCCACCATTATATCCAACAAATATTGACAAAACCAAACTGGTTTATCCATGTAATTGCAACACACCAATGTATCCGAACGAAGTCTTCTTCTCCAATCTGCAATCGTGGACAATGAAGCGCAGTGGCTCCCTAATCTTTTCTTTTATTGGAAAAATCGCATTCGGAACAACTAATCTTTTCCAAACTAGAGCCGATAGCCTGTGTTGCTAGCACCCAATTTGCTTTGCTTTAGTCTAAGAATTTACTTCCGTAGTCTAAAAAAATTATAAAAATAATAATAATAGCCTTCCCGACGGAAAATTTGCAACGCAAACTTAACATTAAAAAAAAAAATTAATAAAAAATATAAAATTTGTATATAAGAAAAAGGACAGATGATCCAATTTGAAATAATTACATTATCCCAAGCTTAGCGCTTTAATTAAGCATAGCATTATGTTCGGTGAACCATCAATTGTTTTAAACTCGTCATGTAAGACGAAGTCATAATACCGATCCGTCAAGTAGACCTCGACCTCGGTGGTATATAGAGTATTAGTTGCATTGTGAGCTTTGGCAACCCTAAATATTTCCATCTACTGTTTTATCTGCTGATTCTCTTGACAATCTAAACATCTTTAAGTATAACTTTGCTCAGAACATTTTCTCATTTGGACGCGATTAGCGCCGTTGTTTGCAAGTTATTACTTGAAAATCGTGTTTCAGGGGAAAAGAAATTTTTTTTGTTTTTTTTTTTTTTTTTTTTTTTTTTTAGTTATAACTAATCACTCAGCGGAGTTTGTTCCGACTTTCAATTTTGGCGATAAAATCCCATTTTATGTCAGTGTGAAACGCTGATAGAGCGAATTTGATCGTGGTTGCCGTTTGCCCACCAACCAAATATCGAAAAAGCCGTTCAAAATCAACTATGTGACCGAAAGCATTGACGCTGTTCAAAAACTGTGAGATTGAGATAAACTTGGGCATTAGGTTGAAATGCTTTTTGAAAAAAGCAGTCATTCTGAAACATTCGTAAAACGTTTACTTCTGAACAGGACACAATCTTTTTGATGAGATAACGAAAGCAAACAGAAACCGACGGACTGTTCCTTATTCAAGACAATGCTAGCTTTCGCACGACTGGATCATCCGCCATGCAGTCCCGGTTTCTTACTCAATTAGCCCTTTTTGCTTGCAAACGTCAAGAATAGAGTGTGTGGACAACGACTTTTGCCGGCTGAAGACGACATTGATTCTTTTAAAAGCTATGTTTTGGAGGTGTCTCAAGCGGAATGGAAAAAATGTTGTGATAAATAGTTCGAACATATGCAATAGTGTATAGATCGTGAAGAAGAATACTTTACAAAAAAAAAAAAAAAAAAAAAAATGAAGCAATTTTTTTTAATAAGAAATTTCTAGGCTTTCATTATTAAAGTTAATAATATAGAAACCGTGTCCCACGTATATGTTCCATAAAATTATTTTTAATTTTTTCTAACGTCGCCAGTCTAAATAAAATTGCTAACCCAAATGTTGGAATTACAATATTAGCTTCTACAGTCAGACGGATAGACAGGGACATTCCTGTATACAATGTGATTTTTGAACTCCATCCATCTCCTTCGGTAATGGGCATATATATATAAAATAAATTGTTATCACATTAAAGAGAATTCTTCGTACTTTGTAGAAACTAATTACGAAAACAGGAAAAAAGGAAATCTCTCTGACGTTACCTATTGCTTTAAATAGGCAACACAATAATGTATTTGCATTGACAACAATACAAATAAGCTGAGACAATTGAACGGCATATGCAAGCTGCGATCAATAGACGGAAGTTTGTTGAAGCTATAAATCTTATATCATTTAGATGCTCACGATCGTAACAGATAAAGAACTTCAAGGTGACACACAGTTTAAATTCAATTTGGCATTCGTTTTTGCAGCTAAGCTAAGATCACTTAACGTATAACAGCTTTTTAGTTACTTACCAATTTAGTCAACTTCCAAAAGCCTTCTTTGAAATCTATATTTAAATGTATTGTAACTGTTGATAGACTAAGGAACTTCCAGTGTCAGTTGACCCTCGCTCCATTCATTTCACTAAGTGTTCGGTATTCAAAATTCGTCTCCTGCCGTTAATTCGTTCGATTTGTTTATAATGATTAACACTTCTGTCGTTGTTATTGAATTAAATTGCAACTCAATAAAACAAATCGTGTCATTTAACGCATTGCTATGCCCAATTTAGTTAACAATAAATAATTAGTTAAATAAAATGTAAAATTATCATAAAACGGCTCACAACGGCTATCTAATGGTAATGAATAACTTGAGAGTGTAAATAAAATGTTTTGAATTTTCTTTGAATTTTTCACGCAATCATTTTAATGAATAATAAATTTTCGGTTTTATTATATTTTAATTAATCTAACAGTCAATAAAAATAAAATTTTACATGCACAGCATTGCATACTATTGCTTACATGTACATATATACACATATATGTATATTTTCAAAATATTACACCTACACCTACACCTTTCTGGTGTTTTTTCCTCTTTTTCCTCCATATTGTACGGTACAAATAAACAAGAATAGCAAATTTATGGTTAATTACAAAATGAATAAAAGAGTAGATAAGTGGGCAAATGGGCAAACACTCGAACCTATTGTTTGTTATTAAAGAACAAACAGAATTTTCCAGCAATTATTTAGTGAAGCAACATCTGAGCACCTTGATAAGTTTAAGATTTTCGGACACGCAGTGGTACAATAGCGAAACGCTGCTATTACGTATCATTGCTTTATCTTGCTTCAGGCATAGACAATGCCACAAATTTCTCCCACAAAGTTTTCAAATAATGATTCACTTGAGAGAGAGATTCACAATTGATTCGTATGCTTGTGCTTAAATCATGAGTTTATGCTTTTATGGAAATTTTATGAACGGTCAGAAAATAGAAAGAGAAGAGAAATAAAGAAATAAGGATTTGGTCGTCGCAGTCTATTGTGGATTTGCCCAATCGATAAGTGAGTGCCTATGAGCATTCACCACGGCTACTACCAAAGTAAACTGCACCGGAAATGGTGTTTTGAACCCGCGAACACTGAATTCGTAGTCGCGATTCTTATCTAATCGGCTATTCCCGCGGACGCGTACATGAAGCTTTCAGTTTTCTTTTTTAGACTTTTTTTTTTTTGAGGTACTTATGTACTATGCTTCTACCTTAGCGCTTGCAGTTTGCCAAAGTTCACATGTGGCAAATGAACGAAAGCCGAAACATCTAAACCGTCCGTCCCTATGCTGCTTAAATATCTGCATAATATTTTACGAATTTCTAAAGCCTGTATCGAAACAATGTATTTAACGGAACATTCATCAATGACACCAGTTCGTCACTATTTACCTTTCAACGTTGATGTCACCCAATTAGTTGTACATAATTTCAAAGCGTAGTATCATCATTTTTTTTTTACGTTTTAGATTTCCGTCAAATATGTCATTTGTGTGCAGGGTAGTTTGATAAGTGACCAGGGAGAGAAACGTGTTGCTGACGACGTCCCTTTGTAGTGCTCGCACTTTCTTATTGTACCGCAAGGAATATTCTGCTATACAACAATGCAATCTCTTTATTAATTGACAAATGTATTGACCGTGCAATTCCCAAAAATGTCCAACTATGAAGTGACCAGCACGATATTGTGATATAACTCCACTGAGTCCTTTGGAGTTATGTTGAAAGTTACTGACCACAAACACTCAATAATGTTACGACTAAGAGTATTTTAATTATCGGTGAAATAAGCGCAAATTTGTGTGGAAAAGTTTCTAAAAATTGCTGTTCCAAAACCAATTTTTTTATCAACAATTTTTAGGCCTTATATCGTTTTTTACACATCCCAGCGAAGTTTCGGTCATTGGTTTGCTGCATAACAGAAAAAGGTATCGTTTCGTTTTTACTTCAAATAAAAAATATATAAAAACTTTTCTTTTACGTATAAAAAACGAGCTTGAGACCAAGAAATAAATAAAGATAACATTTCCCGATTTTTACTTTTAATTATCGTTAAACCTTTGCGGGCTATTTTTTTTTTTTTTTTACCCTCCACCTGCTCCTTAATTAATAGCTTCAAATAACATAATGTCGATTCTAGATGGACATAGAGGTTGGTCTGAACAATACAGTGTCGATATGTAGTCGACTTGACAGTCAGACAGATAGAGGAATTAATTTTGCTATCGTTTCTAAGGAAATTTTTTGAATTCTTATTAAACGACTTTGACATAATCTCTTATATACATTTCAGCGAACTCGTATTCAGTCGATCACTTAACAAACAAACGAAATTTTCTCAAAATAAAATATCGTAACATTTATTGTTGACTATTAGAGTCTCTTGAAATCCGTTTTGACATAGGGGTTTTTAAGGGTGTTAGGTCCTCCTTCCGGTTATAGCATTCAAGATTACGCGTTAGGTACATAACACATCGCTTAATACGTTTTCAGTCTGAGAGATATATGCCGTCACTGTTGACAGCCTCATATGATTCCTGGATAGTAGCAACCTTCTGTAAGTCTAATAAACTACTCGTGTAGGGTGGGCATCAAAAATTCATTTCTTCTTTATTTATTTATTTCCTTATTTGATTAACAGTCAACGGTCAATCTCCTGTAAAGGCATGAACACGGTGATGGTCAGGAAGAAAGCAACAAAAGCAGAGAGAGAGATAGGGTGCAGTGGCAATATGGGAAATGTATATCCAATCGAGTATGGATCCAGGCGAGCATACGTCAATCCTAAGTACAGTTCTGTTTATCACATTAGGAGTTAAAGCTCCGGGTTTGCCGCTACAACAAGTGCTTGCACATATTTTGATAATTTTTCACTTGAAAAAGTCATTTATTGAAAAAAATTGGTACATTTTCCCATCTTCCTGACAGCATGACTGTACCGTGTCGAAAAAGCGAGACTGGTTTGGCAGTGATCCAATCACCGACCCATTTTCGCATTTCTTCAGCATTTCGAATTCGCCTGCAAGCCAAGGCATGTTGCGTCGACCTCAAAATGTGGTAATCAGAAGGCACGCTGCGAGTACGCTGGGTACGTCAAACTTTCCCATTCGAGCCGCAAGAGTCTAACCTTGACAACTCTTGCAACGTATGACCGAACGTTGTTTTGCAAGAGAATGACTTTACGTCTTTTAGCCACTACTGTTTGTCATTTTTGCAACAATACATCGTTCAATTTGTTCAAGTGTCGTCGGTAGGCATCTGCAGTAACAACTTCATTCGGTTTTAGCAGCTCGTAATACACTACACCTTGCTGATCCCACTTAATGCAAACCTTATGGCCATGAATATGGCTATCCTGGAGTCACCCATGATTTTTGTTGTAATGGATCCACTTTTCATCGCCAGTCATAGTACGCTACGGAAAACTCTTGTTTGCTTTGCTT
>CCAG010021594.1:0-84689 GCA_001077435.1 Glossina morsitans morsitans | reverse complement strand
TGTCTGTCTGTCGCCTCTCTGTCGTTTATCTATCGCTCGTCCAACGTCTGTCTTTTGTCGGTCGTCTATCTGTCGCTCATTTATCCTCTTTACGTCTGTTTGTTGTCTGTCTGTTGTCTGTCCGTCGCAATAATACTTTAGGCGTCTTCCATTTTTCAGCTTTTGCACGAATTACTGCACTCAACTTTCTTATCCTCATCGCCACTTTTCACACTAACACAGTTAGCATTATGTTCCCCAACTCTCGATTATAAGAATAATTACACAGCGATGGCAAGACTAACAGCTTCACAAACAAAGTAAATGAGCGAACCTAGAATGTCGTAATAGTAAAAAATAAACTGAAAATACTGACAATGACTTCATCGCCGCTTGTAAAATATCAACTATATTCTATCTATAAACTCCATTAACTTCGCTTGCATGCTAATGCAACTGTAAAAATGCTTTCATGATAGAAACCACCGAGATGTGAATATCGAAATGGAAGTTGAGGCTACAGCGTTCGTAGTGCAAGCGTTAACAATCATGTTAAGAACAAGTTGGCTATTTTTGCGGACATAATTATGGTGCGCTACCAGTCTCGCAGACTATGTTCGCACAACTTGCGCATTACTGCTTTATTTACGGATTATTAAACGTCATCATCTATTTTTGTCATCTCTCTGCATCACCTCCACCGTTTTATACACAGTTATGTCAGTAGCGAGTGACTTACATAGGCTTTATTTTGATATTGCTTAAGGAGAATATATGAATATAGTACGCTGCGAATTACTGTTTGAACTTGCATAGAGGTCGCTCCTAATCTCTGTACATAGATAAAGCAGGTAAATGAGTTTCGTTTCCAGCACATAAAGTAAAAAATTGAAAAACAAAATGCTTTCAGGGACCGAAACTCATTAGTGAGAGAACAGCAAGTCAAACATATTGAAACATTTAAACAAATAATTTATCTAATTTATTTAAAATTAAAAAAATATAACCCAAAAACGCCAAACAGAATCGTTTTGTTTTCTAATTTTCTATAACATGTGTCGCAAAAATTCCTAATTAATTATATTAAATTCGATCGACCTCATGTGCCGTCATTCACTTTTTAAAACTAATATTCATTCACCTTTGAACTTTTACCATCATTAGTTGATTACATTACTTTTATTTATAAGTTATTAATTACAAATTAACCTATTAGTTACATGTTACGCACAATGTCTGGCAATTTTTCGTAATTATTTAACAGTAAATTACTAACAAAGAAAAACATTCGATGGCACCTCGTATAGATTGTTCGTGTAACAATAATAATAAATTTTGAAAACAAATTGTAGCCTGCGGTAAATGATTTTATACTTATGCATGTATTGGTAAATTAGTAAGGACAGACACATATGTTCATGTGCTTGTTTGTTTTCATGTAATATTTCAATTGAAATTTATCTCTCATCCATGAACGGCGCACAGGGCATTAACATATGACAAAAAGTCATTTAATTTCTCTTTCAATAATAAATTACCTTAAATATATATCAATTTTATGCCCCTGATAAGGTAGAAGCCGAAGCTGTCGCCAATAACAGCTTAAGCTTTAGCACAACGTTTTGGCCTTTCCCTCTCTACGCTCATTTAGCTGCATGAAGCCCACTCAAACGCTAAGACGTTATTTCTAACGATATTCTCAATTAGTACCTTCGCGGTTAAAACTACTTAAAACACAATAGTGGGCCATAGACCATTCAATAGTCTATACCACGTTACGGTTACGAAATGACGCTTCACAGGGGGAGCAATCGAAAAATGGGTCCGATTCGAACTATTTTCAATAGCATTCATCCTTGGATAAGACGGACACAGTGGCAGACAGTATGTTCAGTCGGTACAATAAAAGGTGGGTCTATCTCCTCCTGGGTGTTGCATACATCCACACGAACTTTTTATACTCTTGTATCACAAATGGCGCAAAGTATAAAAGCATTTGGAATGGTCATTTCGTAGGGAGAGAAATTAAATGCGTCACGGTTTACTTGCACGCTACTATTCATAATTGTTACATAAAATCAGTAATTACTATAAGCCACGTTAAGGAACGTACCACGATAACTTTGTTATAAAAAGTAAGATAAGCAAAGGAAAGTTGATTTTCAAACCTTATGATGTTTGCATCGATTCTGAACGATTAAGATTTGAATTGATTTTGAAATGGCTTAACACGAGTTGCTTTTGAAGCAAAAAAGTACAGTTGGCCCTAATAATTAGTAATTAAAAGACGGTTTTTTCAGTAACAGCTTCCACTCTCAATATTGCTTACAGCTTGACATTACTATATGGAGCTACAATTACGTTATGGAAGATCCTATCATACATATAAGCAGAAAAGAAGCTTGCTTTGTCTAGACGTGTGTCTATTTTCCATCATAAAATTTTCCAAACTAAGGATGCCACAAAGACCAATAAAATTTGAGGAAAATTCTATGAAAAAATAAAATTAAAATAAAAGGAAACAAATTATCCATAACTTCCAATAATGGTAACATAAACCATAAGTTCCATTAGTAGAAAATTAGTAATTTACACAGGAGAAGGAATAAAAAACAAAGTGAAAAAAAAAACGATGGTCATGATCTACTTAGGAGTTCGATTCTCGTCAAGAAGTTAAAAGTAGCTTGGATATCACAAAAGACCACAAAAGGAGGGGTATAAGGCGTGCGACTACCGATTTGGTATTCACGGATTCAAACCTCAATTCCCATTTAACCGTATTTGTTTGGTCTTAGCTGTAGTGAATGTCCGTTCACCGATAGAGCGCACTTCTACTGGGCTGTGATCACTTCTTACCTATTTCTCTCTCACTCCTCTTCTTACCGACCATCACCGCAATACAGGCATGGGGAACATCCTCTGAGTGACTGGTCATATTAAAAAAACGAAAAGAATTTTTTAATTTTGAAAGATACAGTAAAACCTGGAGTATGTATAAAAAGTAGTTCGTGGGCTGCTCAAATTGAGCTTATTAAAGAATGTTAAGAAAATTTTAATGATTAAGCAAACATTGTTTTTATAGCACTATTGGTTTTGCAAAGCGTGCGTCTTGCGAGGCATAATGTTCAAGCCACGTCTTTCATGACATGGCTTTCGAAAAACTACGACAGAAGGAGTGCGCTTTTGAGTTTAATCTTAGCTTGCCCAGGTTACAAGGTAGTCTTGCCTTAGAGCCTTCTGTAGAAAAGTTGCAGATGATTGATGCCTTTCGCTTATTGGCTACAATGTAACTTTATTCACTTGACTATGACTTCATGAGCCTATGATCTACATTAGACGGAAATTAGAAGACTAAAATAAGAAGTTACCAAAAGAAAGATACAAAGCGATGCCGGAGTGCTATGCTCTTCAAAAATTGTATTCACATTTAGTCGAACATATTTTTGTTTACTTTTTAGGTCAATTTTATGCACTGTGCAAAGTCATTAATTACGTTAAACATTACATTGACTTCATTAAATTATTCTGTTGTAAATTATGAATTGTAAACGCTTATGCTCAAGCGCATACGGCCCTCCTAACACGGAGTCATGTTCATTATTTCTTCGTCAAGTAAATCTATCAAGCATTTTGTAACCTTAAGGTCTTATGATTTTGTAGAATATCGTCATTAAAAAAATATATTAGTCAGAAATATGAGTTGAACATATTATGTGTTTGTTATTTCGGCTATTGAAAGCGATATTTCGTTTATTATTATAAGGTCGTATAAATTACTATATATGTACACATATTTATATACACAGGTCATGATATAAATTTATTTATTGTTCATATTTTTTAAATATATGTTATCTTCTGTTATTGAATTTTATTATAACTTAAAAATATAAAATTTTATTAAAAAGCTATTGCGAATGTCGTTTAATGTCGTGTGTAGTTGAGCTGCAATTAATTATTTACTGTTCCCACAATTGTTGTTACCGTTCAAAATTATAGCTTTATGTACGCAAATTACTTTTTACGTGATAGCACATATGCATTTATGCATACATGTATGTATGCATGTATATACATGTATATAAAAATCGAACACTTTAGATTGCATGTACGAGATTTGTCATTAATAATAAAATTTGATTTTACAATAAAAAGTCGTTTTATTTAATTTACTCGGAAACGAATGTTTATCATACGTCTTGATGACCAATTAAGTGCAATACATTTCATGTAAGCGTGTAATACGTTTCGACATAGTTATTATTGTTATGTAAACGTGTGTCGATGCATTCGCAGCGCAAATCGAAAGTCTAATTAAACATATAATACATATACATATACATCATGTTATAATTACGCACAGTTGTTGTTCTTATGTATATATGCATTTAAGCAGGTTTGTATGTATGCATAAAACAAAACATGTAAAATAGTAAAGTAATAGTATTAGTGCAATAGCATGCTTTGCCCCTGCTATGTTATCCAAAATCTAATTCATACATATTCATTTCTATGCACCATGTCTACATAGCATTGCATATAATATTCATATGCAGGTATTTGTAAGTCTAAACATAAGTTAATGGTAAGGTTTTATAACACGGATTTACATAAACAAAATGGAAATTTTAACGAATTTATTAACTAACAAAACAAACAACAACAATGCATTAGTAGCCCGAAAAACGTCATGGCATGCAATTGGCTTACAAAGCAATGAATTTGAAAACCATATTTGTTTTACAAATTGTGTTAAATATTTAGATAAGATTTATATATCTATGTTATGTACAATACACACGTAAGGAGTGTTTATAAATTGTATAGAAAATATATTAATATTTTAGTAAACGAATAATTTATTGATTGAAATTAAGTTAAAGTAAAACAATCAAGAAAAGTGCGTCAGCATTGAAACTTAGCCGGCACAATAGTAGGGAGTGTAGAAGCTGGTATGAATATAAATTAGTTCAATCTTTTCTTTTTTTGTTGTTGTTTGGTCGAAAGTGCGTTCATTTCAAAAGCATATAAACAGATTTATCAAAGCATTCACCTCTCAGACATTATTCATTATTAGTCTAACCCCAGCAGAAGCTATAGTTAGGTATCGCCTTCGTAAGAAACGAAGCACTGTTTAAGCAAACAGAAAAGTCATTCATTTATATCAATGTCAATCAGGAGCAGCAGTCTGCTGATAATAGCATTGAGGGAAGGACACTCCAGATTAGAGATGTAAACTTTTTCCTGAGCGGGTTTCCTATTTTCCAAATTCCTTCGAACTGATAACTCACAATGTCGTGACGGACTCCCATCCGTTAGCGATGGTTTCCTTAGAGAAGAACAAATCATAATACATCACGTATCGTCTTATAGCCGACTTGGATATTCTAGCGCATTTACTGTTCGTCATTGGTAAGGATTTAGTAGCGCTACGCTTCAAAATAAGCAGGAAAAGTTACGTTCGTTTTTTTTTTTTGGCACAAAACTTCAGAACCCTATATTATATAGCTGAGTACAGCTTAAAGGTAGTACTTTCCAACGAAATAGTCGCAGTTTTATTCACCATCAAATAGTTCAACATACACTCTCGCGTTTAGAAAACGGACCAAACTAATTTGTTCTCCCAGTATATGTAATTCTCAATTAAAGTTTATCTGGAGGCTATTTGTTGTTGTTGTTGTTGTTGTTGTTTGCTTTCCTTTTTTTTGTTTTTGAAAAAGAGTTAACAATAACTCAAATTGCTGATGATTATTAAATTGCCTTAAAATTCAACCCCAGGCTCTTGTGTTAAGTAAAAATACAATATAGATGTAAACTAAAACTATATGCATTGTTTGCATTTATGGGTTTAATTAAAACGATCAGATTGTTACGCTTTCTCTCGCAACGATATGCTAAACTTATCACTTGCCTATGACAACTGAAACCCTGCGGACTACAACTGGGAATCCGTAGATACCGCACAATATGCAGCAGGAAAATACTTCTTAGTTAGGAGAATTTTTCGATTTGTTCGCCCAATAAATAAAATGTAAATCCTCATTATATCTGCCCACACTTATCGAAAGTTTATAAATGTAAGATTTTCTATTCGAAGTCAGGCTGATGTCGCAAATCTCATTTTTGTTTCAGAAGATTATAGTTAATTAAAAATTAATTAGATCAGTCACGATTTCGATCTATTCGACCTCAAATGTATCGCTTTTTAAATTCGTGGCATAAATCTTTAACCGTAACTACGCAATTATTTGGTATTTCATGTAATAGAACAGCTCTTTGAGGATTTTTCCCAATCATGATCTCTTACAATATTTGGATGACTAAATCAAGTTTGCTTAAAACTTGCTACGGTGGAGTTTGGAAGGCCAAGAATTTTGCTATGCTATTCTAAGAGTCTTTCAGCTTTTTAACATTGCAAAGCTGAAGCTCTCTAGTCTATTAAATATATTTTAACTTGCATTCCGGTATTGGCAGTCGTTGTTTTTAAGTTTATAAAACCTTTCAACTCAAACTTTTTGGTTTCTCCTGTTGCAGCAACTTAACCTAAACGCAAAGTTTGTCAGTCATCAGTGAATGTATTCTTCGAAATATTTATAAATGTTCCTTACCATTGGGATCATTTGCTTGAAGGAATTTTCAGCTTGTGATTGTAGAATCGAGAAGATCTCTCGTTTACCTCGAAGGATATTTAGTTTGGGACTTCTTGGACTCTCTGCAGCAGCTACGCTTTTCGAAAGTCTAAGCTAACGGTTATAGAAATGCACAACTGTATTACTCGTTGTAGGTATTATTAAGAAAATTCTATCGCAGCCATCGTCATAAGCAATGTAACGACAATTCCGTAAGCAATGCATACAATCTTCAAATATCCTTGAATATTATTCGGCAGGTATCCAAAATTCCTCTAACGCTAACTGACAAAGTTTCAATTGCCTTCATTAATTTCGATATTCTCCTTTTCCGGGATAACGAAAAAATTGTAAAAATAATTTCCAGCATTCGTATTGTTGTCATTTACAATTTATACAATTGCGAAGCAAATTAATCGTATGCACTCGCGCGGAAATTACGTGTCCTGAAAAATGTTGTTGTACGTACATCAGTGCTTGCTTACTCCTGTTAAAGTTCTTTAGCAAATACCTCACTGAACGGTTCTTGCCTAATGGTCCTTTGGCCAAACTTGAAGTGGTAGCACTCAAGTGGCCGACTAGTAATTAAAGTTCGACAAACATTTATTCCTACATTTACTTACAAAAGTTTCTGTTTTTTTTTTTTTTTTTTTTTTTTTTGCTTTTTTTGCTTTTTTTTGTACAATTTTCTTGTTTTTTCCTTTTTTTTTTTTCGTTTGGTTTTCTCAGTTGTTTACTTGTTGTTGGCTAGCTATGAAATGGATGTTGCAGTATAATAAGCACTGCCCCCGCCGTAAACGGTAAAACATCAGAAAATAAAAATTAATCGTATTTCTGTCAAGTTCGGTAGGCTCACTCGTCCAGCACTAATCTCAAGTACTTGTGACAAATTTGTCCAAGTATTTGGCTTGGTTAGCACAAATCGCAAAATAAAAAGTTGTCCTACTTTAATGACAAGTCACGTGAAACCACCGCAAAAAAAAGAAAAAAATTCTTTTTTCTCTCTTTTTTACTTTCTTTTTATCTCTTTAGAAATATAAAATAATTTAACCCCGCAAGAGTGGCTATGAAAAGTTTCGTCAAAGACAAGTATTAACTAAAGGAATCAGCTTAACTATTAAATTGCTTATTAAGGTTACACATAATTGAAAATTTAAGAAATTCAAAACTACTCTTGACGAGCTTCAACAAAGACCTATTAATTTATAAAGTCAATCAATATATTAGTTTCGCAATCTTGCCGAGGAAAAAAAAGAATTAGGGAATATTTTCTTTAATGTGTTGAAAACCATTTCACATGTCATAATTTTCAAAGGGAGTGTGGAGGTGCTTTAAAAGAGTACTTCGAATATGCCCTTCTATTTTTGATACCTAGAGATACCGCTTTCACGGTTCCATAGAGGATATCTATTAAAATAAAGACGGCTTGTCTTTGTCCGTGTGACAGATTGGTTGGGTCTGTTTTTTTTCTCATGTAGAGAGAGAGTTCACGTTTGGAAAAACCTGATTTGGTATATCTATACATACATCAGTTGGTAGCCAATTATCTCCTATTGAATTCACTTATTATTGCAGTTGAAGATTTATTTCAAAAAAATCTTTTGATATAATTATGATTTTAAAATGTGCAGTACAATTCTACTCAGTGGTCTCAACCCTTCTACTCAGCGGTTTCAGCCGTTTTCACAATCTCCAAATTCATCTCAATGATTTCAATCTTTAAACTTCTTACGACCAATCTACTCTATGTCCTCTCGTCTCTTGGCTCACTTTTATTAAGTTATCTACTTTACATTTATATCTATTTATTTCTTCTAAACTTATTGCACACATGAATATGAGATGAAAACTTAAGCAAAGTGTTTGCTAAAGAAGTGTACTCAAGTTCTATATAGGCTTCATTTGCATTTTAAACAGTTTTTATTTTTCCTATAAAATCATAAAGAATTAATTATTAACTGGGCTTACCCTTGCACTCGCATCTTTCCAAAGAAAAACAATTTGCCTTAGATTCGCGCTATTCCGGCTGTGCTGAGTAAAAATACATGCCAGGGAATTTCTTCTTTTTTTTTTTTTTCTTGTTCACGATGTCCCCTTTACGCGTAACATAGTGTTGGTCAGAAAGAAGTGAGAAAAGACAAAGACATAAGAGAGAAAGTGGCTAGAGCCCAATGGGTGTGTGTCCGATGGGCAAGTGTTACGCCAAGTTTTATGCGATTAAGCACTTAATATAACTGTGGGATGTGGAGATTTATACCCTTATATCGACCTTGTAGTTGAGACTCCTATCTATGAGGCTATGAAGACTAAGTAGAAAAATTCGTGCTCGTTGCCTTTCTGTTTCAGTATATTATAAATTGGGTCAGAAGCTTGACGTATATGTTTATAGCTGGCGAGAGCTAATTAAGTTGAAAAATGAGGATCACCTCGCACTTTTTCAATAAGCATAATACTGTGACACGAATCTAGTGATCGAGATTCGGGTATGAAGGCTTGCTAGAGTGACTAAAAGTTCTGCTCCTGAATAATTTGATATGTTACTTACCCACTAAATGGATCGTTGCTTTGCGGAGATTAAGTTTCCGTGTGGACTGAAGCAAACTGAAATATAAAAATAAATAAAAATGTGAGAACAGTTTTTTCATAATTTTTACAGATTTATCTAAACATCTGTGGAACCTATTGCAGATTCGTAAACCTTAATTGACTTTACCGGATCCCGGTGGAGCGGAATCAAAAATTAATTCAAGTTTAAGCCGTAGCCGTTGATTATGGTCAACAAAAGGACTTCTTAAGCAGTTCTTAAAACTTTATTCTCTAGCGAGTAAAGGTGTGTGAATGTGTTTTCTGGCGACTAAAACTGTTCTCTGTTATTATTCATTCTCTTTGATTTAACTCAAGAAGCATATTTAAGTGCTTTTGGGATTTCAAAAAATTTATTACAAAAGCCTATGAAAAGACAGGTGTAAACTATTACAAATAAGGTCACGATGAAGAGAACACTTTGGTAGGAAATGTGTACAAATAGAATTTGCGTCTGTTTTTTTTTCTTCGAGGATCAAGTTAAATTGAGCGTTTTCTGTTTGCTTCTACACCTCCCATATCTCAATCCCTACAACACTTTGCCGGTTTGATGCCTTTTTGTTTGTCAAGCGTTCAATTTGTTCTTGTTTTCCTGTACAATCAATACTAAAGCGTAGCGAGGTCAAAAAGGAATACAATTGCTGAAAAAATGTCAGAGGCCTGGAAAAAGCAGTTCACTCCTTATGAAAGCAGCACGTCTGCTCAGCTTATTCAATGCACTTGCAAAGATAAGGCAATACTTGATTGCTTATGATATTCCCGATAAGGCGAATGGCTTCAAAAAATAACTAAAATGTTTTTAGTGGAAAAACCTTTCTTAGTCTTTCAACACTTTATTCATATATTGCCAGTCTCCGCCTTTCCTCGAATATTACACATGTCGCCGTAAATTTCCACCGCCAGGCGGGAATCAACATGAGCGAGATTCCCCTATATATCTCCAGCCAAACTAGCGTTAAATTTGCGCAAAGATTGCAAACTGCTTTCAACGAATAACAAACAATATCCACTTTTTAATATGAAATGTAAATTTCTAACGACTGGGGTACATGGAAAAACATTACCTGTTTATACAATTGCTTGTGTCACAAAGAGAATTTTAAAGAGCATCACAATACTAAAAATAAATGAAAAAACAAACCGTCATAAAAAATGGAAATAAGAGAAGTAAGATAAAGAATCACATTCGCTTCCTGACGACATCGACCACTTTACTATAATGCAAGACATTTACTAGGAGTACAAATTTGTTAAATCCAGACGAGGGAGAGATAAAAAGTTGTTCATGATCACATTTTCTCCATCTATCGGGCATTCTATCGATAAGACGTCAGTAAAAATCTTTCCCTTCTATCGTCACTAAAAATCTTTCCCTTCTGTCCAGTCATTTTTTTTTAGCATTTTCTTATATAAATTTCACAATTGTTTTTGCGCTTCCCCAAATGTCTGCCGCTCAGTTCGGCATCCGTATGCCGCACATTCGCATCTTTTCCATTTCTGATACGCGATTAACTAACTCTTAAATGATCTCCTGTCTAGCAATGCTTGCAACTTTGCATCTTCATACCTTTTTAGCCTCTCTCCACATTGCTTCGAAAACACTAACTAACGAGGACCTTTTTATATGTGCATTGTGGGATGAATCATTCAACAGAAATCTTCTTCAAATGAAAAACAAAAGTTAGTAATGGCCGAGCGAGTCTGCTCTATTTGGCACAAATTTCGGCATAATGAACACAGGACAACAATATTACACAAGATTTTTTTCAATTTATCGCTTAAGCGCATCAAAATACTATAGTAAAAACAAATTCATACATATATATATATATATATATATGACAAATACTTGTCCTGAACACCGCATCGGCGAGCCATCTCCTTGTCGACTCCGTATTTCACGCTTGTACACTTAGTGAAAAGGTAAAGTATTTTATTAATTGGGAGCGTACCAAGTGGGCGTTTGGAGCTTACTTCTAGACAGCTTTATATTATTATTATTTTTTTTTTTGGATATGACCAATCACTTAGTACATATCTCCTATTGGTTCAGGGTTGCGCAGGCAACAGAAATATTTCCAAGCGGTAAGTGTTATGTTTGTATGTCTGGAACAAAGTTCAACAAGTGAGTTAATGAATAAAAATGAAAACTTTTCCATTTTAATATTATTAGCCTGCAGCTCCATCTATCAAAAACTAGTAGGTAGGACCCTTGAGCCAAAACAAATATTATGTATATTTTTATACTTATTTCAATCGAACGACTTATATCGTTGAGTTAGATTCTAAAAATAATATATCGGCGCTAAGGAGAAGTAAGTACCTTCTAAATAAACATAGACTGTTTTCGTGTTTTTGTAGTTTGTTGCCATTCAAGTTTAGTTATATTATTCATCTTGACAATGCGTTTGCGTTAAGATTAATTGATTAATTCCTTGCCTGGCTATTAAATAAAATGCATTTATTTTTCTATTTCCAGTTACTTGCCTTTTATTTTCCGCAATACATGCGAATGAGTCGTTGGATACACGTGAAGGTGTCGACTTGGTATTGAAATGTCGTTTCACCGAACATTACGATTCAAAAGATTTTACATTTTATTGGGCTCGTTGGACCTGTTGCCCAACTCAATTTGAGAATGTAGCGATTGGTGATATTCAGCTTAATTCAAACTACCGGTAAGTGCGCATACATTTTATGCAAAAAAAAAAAAAAAATAAATAAAAATTTATGAAAATGTTACACGTACACATATATCATATAAGAACTCGTTGTTGTGTTGTTTTGTCTTTTTTTTTTTTTTTTTTTGCTTTACTATCTTTAATTCATGCACTTGAAAGCGATATGTGACGTTGTTTTTGGAAAAAAAAAACGAAAATAAAACTTTTCTTGTTCAAATGAAATTCATACTTTGTTGACATTTGTTTATTTATTGTCATTCGGTTTCGCATTTGCGCTTGCTTCGTTGCATCGTTGTATTGCCTAAACCGGCAATAGGTACAATAACTTTAGATGCAACGGATTGCCGCATGGACTCCGGACAGTAAATTTGCCCAAAACTTACCTGAATTATTTATGAATACACACATATGAATAACATGGTTGCTTGCTTGCTTGCTTGGTTGCTTGTATACAGCTTGAAGTGACGCACAAAAGCGAATTAAGTCAAAGCAAGCACAGTGCATTAAATTAAATCAAAATCCTGGTACCGAAATGGTACAACTCAAGTGGTTACACTTAAAATAAATGGCTGCCGGAAGTACATGTTGACAGGTCGCACTTTTGCTTGCGACAACTTCCGTCAGGCATAATCACAAACACACAAACACACACACACTCCCATATACACTTACATGCAGATATAAATGATATGGTCGTGGTAGCATATTTATAATAATTACGAGCAAGTGTGTATTATTGTGCTTTACTGCGCCCAACTAATTTACAAAACTTTTCATATGTGCAGACAAGTAAGTAAAATGTCAACGTGGTTTAAATAGAATTTCGTATACCCAACGCATTCAGACTCTTAAAAGTATATATATCGTGTAAGGTCGTTTTCTTCCTTTAAAGTGTTGAAGAGATTTTGCTTTTCATATTGCCCGTGATGTACGTTATGAAGGCGCAGCCGTATATTATGCTGCTTGCAAAATATAAGGACGCCCAACAGCATGTTTACACGTACACTTAGCTAAGCAAGGAGTGATCATGAGTGATGGCCTTTTATGTCGTCTACTAAAGGACGGGCTTGTAAAACGGGTTGTCGCGTTTGTGCCATCCACGAAGATATACACAAAGATTCTTATGCACCGGCAAATTTTTAGCAAATATCTTTGTATGCGTTTTCCCGCATTCGTTGTTTTGTCTTTCTCTCCCTTAGCTCGTTAATGAGCTTTCAAGGTACCAATGTTGGCTATAGCTGTACATGATTTCCTGTCTATTTGTCTACTCGTTTTCAAGCTGACTATCGGTTCATCTATCGCTTTGTGAATTTGCCAGTTTTTTCATTACATTTATGATACCCAAAATAGTTTATAAAGAGTCTTAGGCGACATCGAATAATGACTATAGCTATATAAGATAGTCTGCCCTTCCGACCGTTCTTTTATTTTGCACAGTGTCGGTTTATTTATCCTTCTGCGGTTAAATTTGTCCAAGGATGTGCTGCATATTGCGAAAACCTACACCTTGACTTCTTAAAAGGTTATCACGTCTGAACCTTAGGGGTAAATTAAAGCAGTTTAGAAGCAAAGCTTGCTAAATTAGAAGACTGCAACCGAGAAAAGCAATAAGTTTGAGAAATATTTTTCAACAGTTTACTTAACGGTAGCTTATACCATGAAAAATTTTCCGCACGCACAAAACATTGTCCAATTTAGAACATCAACAAAAATGTTAAATTTTTCTTTAAACCTTCACTGGACGCCCATCATCGGCAATTTTCATACACTGTATATGCTTTATATAGTGGACATCCAAGATTCGCCTTACGATGAAAACATTTTTCTTCCTTTCCGTTATGGTTTGGTGTTTTCTTTTTTCTCATTTTCCTGTCTTTTGCTCTAATGTATACGCGCGGGTATGAAAGAAAGCACATACATGCATGTGCTTATACTTAAAAAAAACAAAATTTCACTACCATAACATAAAAATCGGTTGAATTTCATTTGGCGTAACAATGGTGATGAAGTTTTACTTGCGCATATACACACATTGGACGTGTATACTCTTTTTTTTTTTTTTTTTTTTTTAGTATACAATGTTCACCTGAACACTTGACCAAACATTCTGTTGGCGGAAGGCATAAATTTACACTCACAGAGTTCATAAATTTTTAACCAACTTTTACCGAATTTCATTCCCAGGAATCGTTATGGAAATGTTTTAAGTGGTAAACAACTGTGACGTTCCCGCACACATACATACATATGTACACATATATGTGGTATTCAATTTTCGGGAGGTTATACAATAAAAATGTATTTTTGAACAACAACAGCAACAACAACAACACCATAGAAAGGCATTTTTTGCGAGAACTTATTCAATAAATGTTGACAAGTTTTAAATTGATTTATTACACCTTAGGTATTCATTTCTATAGTAAAGTTTTATCACACCCCTTAAAATTTTGTAATTATTAAATAATTTCAATATTTCCGCACCGTTCTGTAGAAAACATTCGTAGAATTGCTTATAGTTACAGATATGCTCAAAACAAATATCTTGCTTGTATACGAGGATCGGTTGAAAAATCTTAAAAAGTTTTAAATTCATCTTCTGTTGATTCGACAGACACCTTGAAATAGTCATAATAAGGTAGAAAGGCTTTTAGAATTGGTGAAACGTTATGCTAGAGAACTCAATAATCCCTGCACTTACTTCGCTTGTCAGGTCTGCATTGGAATCCTTAATTATTATCTAGTTACCAAGTTAAAAGCCTTGCATCGACTTATTATGGACAAGAATCGGCGCAAAACAAATGTTGTGATTTGTTCTACGGCGCTGCAGTTAGAACATCTCAATAAGTCCGTCTCTGACATTCCTTACGAAGTAGATGTAATTATATCAGCGATTCCTTTTCTCTCTAAATAAGTAAAGGGTTATGTGAGTTCTTCACTCCTACTTGGTCAAATTAATATCCATATTCCTATGGGTTACACTATGAGTTACATCGAATATTTCGTAGAGTTGACTATAAGCTGGGGCGACTATAGCAACAGGGCGTGAGTATTTACAGTTGTAGCTAGCACTCACTTTAAACCGCTTATAAGTCTATAAGTAATTTATTCGTAACATATTTGTTTAAAGCTTTTTCTTGTCTAACGTCAGTTAACCCTTCGCGAACTTTTTTTTATTTCAAATTTGCTAATAACTGCTTATCTCATTTGCAAAAGAGACATCAAAATTAATATGAGTAAAAAAAAATTCAAGTATTTGGCATATGAAAATTTTAATATTTAAAAGAGAAAAAAATCAAAATCCACTTTTACTCGTTGTATTAGATAATCTATTCAACGAATATTAATAGCTATGCAGCGCTCTATTTTCAATAACCCTGAAGAGTTAGCTGTCACGCTGTGTTCTTTCTTCGTTGGCAACGCTTTAATAAGCAAATGCCGTAAAGTTCACAGCTTGCGCGAATTCATGAGAGATCTTGTATGAGGGCAAGTATTAGCCTTATGGCGCAACTGAGACACTCGTGACCTCATACTAAAGTATTTTCTTAGCTATATAAGTGAGTCAACATATTTGCATGGAATTTTTCTTACAATGACCTTCTCTTTGTAAGATCTAGGTTCCACGCTTAGTTCTATACCTTTAAATCGAAGTTTAAGTTTTTTATCTCTTCTGGTCGTATTCAAGGACAATTTGCGCTCATCATTTAAATGACCCTGTAAAAACTATAGAAATTATCAGCTTTTGTCCTTTTTGTCTATTGAAGTTGTTGCTGTGACCCGCTTAGCAACTGATCTCCGCGTATTAACTGAAAACTGGCTGCTCCAGTGCAACTTCAACTACAGTTACGGCGATAAACCAAAGGATAGACGGACGGATAGATGGACCGGATCAAATTGCCTTCGAAATGAGGTATCTTTCCAGGATATATATACCTTATCGTATCTGATCGATATAGCCAAGTGGAGCCTATTTCATTGTTATCGTATCCGAATTTTCAATATCCTCTGTTTGAAGCTTAATGCCATACATTTTTATGATTTATAATTTATCAAGTAATACTTTTGTAATTGCTTCCATACGATAGATAAGCTTCTTCGATGTTTCCATTTTCAGTTAATAAAAATCGTTCAGACAAGTCTCGTGGTTATCATGGTTTTGAATTGTTCCAGCAACAATAAAATATTAAATTATGGCAAAAAAAAAAAAATTTTAAATCAAAAAAGATATTTGCCAGAGAATGATAAATATGAACCGCAAAAAACAATAAAAGCAGTGCCAATCTTTTGGTTGCCGTTACATCATCAACAACAACTCTAACCACAAGTGTTACATGATTTGTATATTATGCGGATGGTATCATACATATTGCATTAGGGTGGAACGCAATAAATTGATGATGCTAACTTGGTGAAGAGCTTAGTAGGCTACTATCTATCTTATTATCATGATCGGGAGGCAAACCTCTATGGTTATTAAATGAAAGTCTATGAATGAAATTCATAGTTCAGTACAGAGGAAAATAGAACTCAGAGTTATTGTAGGTTTTACTGAAAACTCAAAAGATTCCCACGTCACAGTATCATCAATGAGGATTATGCCAGAGATGTTGCCAAAACCATATTAGTATAAATCATTTAATATTTAAGGAAGGGCAAGCATTCTGAATATTCTAGAACACTGCTTATTTAGATCGCTTGTACATAGCCTCAATTTTTCACTAGTAAGTCTTACACCGCACTTGATTAAATTAAATCACTGATATAGAGCAATGACCACTACCAGGTACCTTACATGACTGTATTCCTTATAAAGTATCAAAAATTATTTTCTGTTTCAGTAAACAGAGAAATCTTAGGTGGAAGGAAGATCAAAACGGAGACCAATGTGGCCCAAGTAACTTTATAATTAGACGTTGTTCTGTTTAATAATAAAATTATTTCCCGAAGGCATGTTTTTGTATGAAAGAGATTTAAAAAAGCAGTCCACTTCTTTTCAAATGTTCGGCCTTAACGGCAAGTCCGAATAAGAATGATCCGAATAAGTTCAATCTCGCTAGCGATCGTCCGTAGGCCACCAATACATGGCAGAGAATCAGGGTGTCTCGAAAATTCCGAACAGTGGTTAAACACAAAAATACATACGCAGATGTTGGGCAGACAAACTGGCACACAGACGGAATATGATTCAAAAAATTATTCTTCTTTGTTGTTTGGTATGAAAAGTATTTCAAGTCGTTCAAGATTTTGTGCACGCGTATTCTGTAACACAAACGACTTATAAAGCATAATTACTTAGTTAGTTAGGGGTTATGCTTAATTTATTTAAGTAATTTGAGCAATTCATATGTTTTAGTAGGAAACAAATTATCAACATTTTTTCTTTACCTCGAACAAATTTTGCCTAATATAACTAACTCAGCACAAACTGAGTTGATTGATAAGACTGGCGTTATAATACGCGCTGACGGACCATCAATAATACAGAATCAGAAATTAGAGCTTTCGCTTTGAAAAGGTGGGTCTTTACGCACGTACAATATAAATATAAACGTTTATGACTATGTGCGTGTGCATGTGGTTGCATCTAAATGTATACGTACGTAAATGTATCATCAACTTTCTGTCATTTTGTGCATCTACATATGTGTTAATATACATACAGACACACACACACACACGCACACACGCACACACACACATACACACATTTCGTACTCTACGTATGCATTCATGTTGTGTATCAACCATAAAATATTACATAATTTTATTATTTTCTCTTGGATAAAAACGAGCACAACAGATACCTCGAATAGCAATAAAATGATTTTGCTTCGCACGTTACATTTTTTGCAGCTATTGTCAGTTTTTCTGTCTCGACAAAATTTATGAGTTTTACATTAACATTGTTGTTTGGTTATGGTTGCTGTTGTTGCTAGTTTTTCGTTTTCGTTTTTTTTGTTGCTCGGTTTTATATACACACACAACACCAACCATACAAGAGCATAACCAAATATAACAAATAACGCATACACACGTGCCAAATAATAGATTATAATATATGTACGTAATCATTATCAGCTCGTTATGAATATTTTCGTATTAATGTATGCATGTACGTGTTAGATATATAAAGTTATATATATATATATATGTGCCGCGTGCAAACGAATACACGCAAAGTACACAAAATAACTTTAGTCGCTATCGAGCAAATCTTGGATATATTAGTAAACCCTTCTAGAGTTGCCATAAACACAATTTTTATAAACGCTTTATCTACTGCAGGTAAAAAAGTAGAAGTAAATATTTAAAAAATTTTAGTGATGTACAGGGATTTGTTAATATCAGATTCATTCTTGCAATAAGCGCTTCCTTTTTCCTGCCCTATAAGGCCTATGCTTTCGTATTTTTAGGTTTTTATTTTCTTTGGTGTCACTTTAGAGGACAAATCGTGATGAGTAACACCCTTTGAAAAAAGATGGTGGAGTAATAAAAACAAACAAATTATTTTAAAAACTATTGAACAATGGCAACACGGGAGCCAGTTGCACTAGGCATATGGAAGTTCAGGTTCTCTGCGACACGCAGCGTAATTAATGCAAGTTTGAATCTAAAAAGAAAAAAATCTCTTAATCTACCTGCACCTACATCAAGTACATCCAGTGACAAGATTTTAATCATATTGATTTTTATGTTACAGGTGACATCACTTGCGTAAAAAGCGTCAACTTTGAAGAGAAAAATTGTAATCGTTTTTTTAATAAACAATATTTAAATTAACTTATCAAAAATCGCATACGTATTTCATTTCGAAATGTTATTTTGAAGAGATTGTAAAAAATTCAAATGAAAATAATGAAAACTATTGGACTTATGTCGCATGCTATGCGGTCGGTTGTGTTTCGACAAAAACGCATTTAAAGTTTCCATTGAAGTGCCATAGATATGAAAAAATGAAAATTTCAACGGTATATGTGTTTTTGTCATTAATCTGCTATTCTATAATTTTAAAACTACCTCCCTATGATCGAAAGTTCTTCTCCATTCTCTTTCCTCGACAATTTTATGGTAGAACCCGGCACTTTTGTTTTTTGCCTATCGAAAACAGAGCGGTAAATTTTATTTATGTTAGATAGTGCGAAATTAGAGGGAAAACGGAAAACATATTTTCGATTCTATAGAACGGTTCAAAAATAGTAGCAAAATGTTTATCACAAACTTTGAAGTTCCTGCTTGAAGCACTGACCCTATCGAACTTTTTTCAGACTCGTGTTTATTGAACTACCAAAATTTATTCACCTGATCTATGGGATTTCTCTTGGGAAAAGCTTTTAAGTGAACATAAAGGCTTTTCAGATACATATTTTAGTTTAGGGAAGTTAAAAATGAACAAGTAAGACAGCTCGGGATAGTGCTCGAACTTTCAAGGAAAACATATTCTTCAATTAATGAACTCCTTGCTTCACCAATTGGGAAGCTCACATCATCTATTGACCCCAAAAAAGAAAATAAATTTCTATAAAAAGTTCCAGTGATGTAACCTCTTGACACATTCCAATTTCGGCGACATATCATAAATGTTCGCTTCTTTTATTTATTTCAGATATATTTCATTAGTTCCATATATTTACAGACAAATTGTGAAATAGTTTAACCACAACTATTCTGAAATCTTTTGTACACGCATAGGACAGTTGGATTAACTCATTACATTTTTTATCTTGCTTCCTTTCACGTTTCTTTCTCACTTACTTGACATTTCCAACACTTCTACTGCGAATACAGTCCGGGAAGCAAGGCTATGAGTAAAGAAATATTTTTTTTGTTAGTGCCGAGGAGAAAGAGTGACGAAACGACCAAGTGGTGACAAGCAAAAACATCAGTCACTTAAATCGCGGATGCTACATCCTTTTCCCTTCGGACATTAACTATTTTGGTTACTATTCATTTCGATCAGTAACAGGTAGTTTGGCTGATCAATGTTCAGTTTCCCTGGAGACACGAATATAGGGCCACATTCTCTGAGAAAGTGACTTGTTCCAACATCGAAACCTTTCTCTGCTGTCTGAAAAATTAAGAAAAATTTTCAGTAATAATAGACAGTAGTGAATAGTGTTTTTAACTTGGCTTCATTGTTGGGAAACCATGACATATCGTTAATTGCAAAACAAAAATACACAAAAGAACTGGAAAGAAGGCTATGCTTTTCCTCAAGAAAAAAATATTAAATTTACTAAACAAGTATCCAATATAATATAAACATTTTTTTAGTAGACCAAAATTTTTTCTGTCTTATTTTAGTTTTCTTTCCACAAACTTTTGCAGCTTTTTCCATAAATTTGCATTTTTCAACCCTCCTTTAATAAAAAAAGGAGTTTTTTGGTTTGTTGTATGTAGACAAAAGTATCCCTAATGCAAGGCTTCATTCGCTGGGTTGTCTGAAAAGATGAGTCTCGAATCGTTACCCGAAAACTAAGTGGAATTTATACTGCAATAGCATTTCTAACTTGGCTTCACCTTAGGGGAATCTCGTGATTTCTTCAATTTCAAAATAGAAATAAATAAAAACAAATATTTAAATTTTTTTTTTTTTCATTCAAGCATTTGTTAATAATCCAAGTACCTCTCTGTTATCTGTTTTCTGGTTTTCTTTCCATGAAATTTCCCTGATATTTCGTAAATTTTTTCTCCACTATTGGCATGATTGTTTATATCCGTTGAACAGAAACTTGGCATCATTTAAACAACTATACAAACCAAGATCTAGATCTATATTTAGTCAATTTTTTACACAATTGATGAAATTCTGTATAAAGAATCACGAATGAAATCTGTGTACACACATATACGTGATATATATACATAATACATGTACGAATTCTATTTACAATACAGAGTACGACAAAACCATCGCTAATTTAGTCAACGAGAAACTAATGACAAAAAATCTCATTATAGAAAACTTAACAGAATTCAGGATTACTTCCAAAATTGTTCTCTTCACTAATCTCAAATGCTACATTGATTTCCTATTTTAATACAATGAAAAAACCCTACTGATATAAAACATGCGGTATTATTGATAACATTGAAGCTTGCGAACAACTTCCCAACAAAATGCAAGCTATTGTAATATGCTTACATGAACATAAACGTAAGTACTTCGTAAGTATGCTTACAGAATGTGTGAGTGTGTGTTTCGATGTATGTTTTTCGAAGAGAGCTCTTATTAATTTCATTGTTCATAAACCAACATACCCCTGTACTTCCCTGGTTATGTAACTACGACAACTTGATGTGATTACTTTGTGTAACCACTTTTTCTTGTAATATGATGTGATTATTATATCATATTAGTTGCACGCTTTTACGCATTCGACATTGAAAAAATGAATACATAGATTCAAGAATTTTACCGCAACTACATGAACGCAGACACGTTTATATACATTAAATAGTGCTGACAGCTGCGAAGACAAAAAATTTGCTTTCATAGGATTTTGCATTTATTCTAAAACTATAGCATATCTTAAGGTTTATCGTATTAATATATTACTGTTGCCTAGTTGAAAGCGCTTTTAAAAGTTCTAGTAAGTTCTAGGGCAACAAATAGATATTAAGTATAAGAGCAGAGCATACGCTTGCTGAACAAAATTCCTACTTTGAGTTCATTTAAAGCCAAACAAAAAATAAAACAAAAATATTTTTTCTTTAAAAAGTATTAAAAAATATTAAAATATTATAAATAATCATGCTCTTGTCCTCTGCTGACTGGTGCTTATATAAATTTACTCAGGCTGTGTATATACACGTCATGTGCAAATGTGTACGACTATCAGCTACATATGGCATTTTTCGTTTACTTCGGTCTTCATTGTTATAAACCACGACAAGGATGCGGAGACGACAATGACAACGATGCTGATGACAATGACAAACTTCATATTAACGTTTATTTACTAAGCTTTTCCAACAAAATATATATATACATATGTATGTAAATATGCACTAAATGTGTGTCTATATATTGCATATTCATGTATTTCTATACATATGCATATGTACTAAAGGTAATACTTGCATGTGTACTGATTAATGTTGGGTTAGCTTAAATGAAATCTCGGATTTTTTGCAAATTAGATGATGTTCTCTTCGGAGTTTACAACCTACAATCTCAACTTTGAATAAACCAGGCACCCTCCCTATTTCTGTGTTTGCTGCCGCTGCTTTTCCATCATCACCGCGTCACACCTATAAAAGATTGGACGTCATGCTAAGCATAAACAACAAAGGCCTTTATAATGGATATAGAGTTCTACGATAATCAAGGATATATACACTTGATGGACTCTCTGTCGCTTATTTCTTACAAAGAAACGGAATAAGTTTTGAAATTAAGGATACGAAGTTCAACGATAGCCTAACCTAAACCATGTCTATTTGTATGTTTTGCTATGCTAGGAAGGAGTTAGGGAGACAAGAAGAAAAGCAAACGAAATTTCTGTGGTTCCACAACACAACAGATGCGAACGCACCCTCACATGCACATTCAAGACATAGTAAATAATAATGAAAAGTTAATCCCACTAAATACATACACATTAGTTACATGTATTTCCACTCAAACCAAAGCAATACGTTTTGTGTACTAGTTTATCTTACACAATTTTACGTGCATATTTAGATGTAGGTACCTGTATATCGTTCTTAGTCAACATACACGTTCCAGAAAAACCTTAGGTAAAGCTTCAAGCTGAAGAGTAACGCCATTAACACAAACTTGACTGCTGTAAAAATCACAAATTTTATGTTCATTTTTTAAGATTTCTCTTCAAATACACACACGCACACAAGTATGTATATACAAAGAAGACAGTAAGCCAAAAAGAGAGGAAAGAAAACAAAATTTGGCTGCAACGACAAGGCATTTGTCACGTATCGACTATCAAAACCATTTACTCGTTCCTCTGACATTTTATATTTAGTTCCTTTTTTTCTCATCACCAAAGCGAAGCGAAGATTTTCACCTGTTTTCTTATTCCGCTTGTTATGACAAGATGTACTCATCGATTGTTGCATTCTTGGTTCGCATGCGATTCTGAGGCTTTTCATTATGCCTGTAATCGTTGCAATACAGAAGACAATCCCTTTTATGCAAATCCTCCAAGCATCCTTCGATGTTAATACAGGTGTTTTAAACGAAGTCGAGACCACGAAACTTCGAATCTGTATATATACATAGTTTGGAAGTGCGGTAATCTTCCATGCATAGCGTAAAATAATCAAAATTTCGAAAGCATTCGACTATCGTGACGCTTGCATGCAAGAATTAGTTAATTTTCCGATTATTGCTAATAAGAAACCGACCGAAATAATCTAACGAATAAACATGAAAGTTACTCAAAACATTCTCTATGCGTTTACATCACCGTTGATGCTTTGGCAGAGAAAATGAACAATCAAAACATTGTGCACTTTTCCATTTCAGTGAATATTTCACTCTTCGGGGTCTTTTGTGAAAACTTAAGCAAAAGAATATACACATAAATTGCGTTTTTATTTTGCTATGCTATTTTTATGACCAATTCCAGAACACATTCAACAAAACAAGAAAAAACGAAAAAGATAATCGTAAATATTCAAGTGCAGCATTTCCTTTATAGTAATGCGAAAAATAGTTAAAAGGTTTTTATTAAAGCTTCGGTTTAAATTTGTACATATATATATGTTTCGATGCTTGTATGTGTTAGTCTTCTCTATTGGCTTTGAGAATATTTGCGGCAGATGTACAGACGGTTGAAATTTGTTAAACATACTTGTGGGCTAATAGGGCAGATATGTTTCTTTATTCCCATCTGTTCTGGACGGAATTATGTATTGGCATATTCCAGTCTTTTATGCGTATGAAATTTCAATTGGAGCCCTATATTGCGATACACTTTTAAAAACATCTAGTTTCCATCTTAGATGATGTTAAAAATTAAAAGAATTTCATTGTAAATATCCTTCAAGTCGAGCAATTTTCTTAAAACTAAGCGGTCGCATATGGTTTTATAACGAACCCTATCCCAATGTGGCTCACGGGCTTGCAGTTAGTTAGAAATCCCTTATCTTGAACAGGAAGGACTCAATTGAGCCAAAGTTTGGGACAAAGATACGTTGAGGAACTGTTAGTCCCACATCCCCTTGTCGATAGTAAAAATTTCGGATTTCTAGCTTTTGACTGAACAGAAAAGCGTATGCCTGCGATTAATCCTGTATCATTAATTTACTGGATCCACTAGGACATGACTTGAGGGCATTTCAACATTACATATTCGCAAAAATGGAAGGTGTACGAAGATGCTTATTACGCCTTGAACCTACGACATTTCTACGGCGAGAGCATCCGTAAGCCACTCGATAAGATTCAAAAGATCGTAGATTATGATTATAGTAAATAATTCGATTATTAAGCTCTGTGACAAGTATGTTTCCCGTAAATATGAAAGTTACAGAAAATTTGTTGACACACCTATTGCAACTGAAATTATTACCGATATATTCTGTGTTCAGACACTATTGCGTGACGAAGAAGAAATCTGCAGACCTCTTACAAAGAACATTTGTTACTCAGCACATAAAACGTGTCCACGAATGTGTAACATTTACTCTTAATCTTGATCTGTGCATTGGCTAAGTACCAACAGGATAAGTTTCAATCTTTTCATGGATAGACTTATAATGGCATGTAGATTAAAGTTGGAGTTCATTTTGGCTTCACACTTCCGGTTAAGACGATGCATCTGCACGTACAGTAAGAACCGAATAAGATCGTTTAAATACAACTATAATTGAGATTTGACAGGCATGGCTGTGTCTTATGCGAAGAAATGAAACGGATGATTTCGAGGAGGATTTACAATTAGGTTGACAGCAGTTAGAGGAAGACATTTAATTAAAATAAACTACAGTGCTCGAGTTCCGACTTTCGACGTGTGTGTGTGTTCGGTTTCATCGGATTACAAGTAAACGTAAGTGTGAAAAAGATATAGAAAAACGCAGTAAGCATAGAAAGTAGGTGGTGAATTAAGATAGGAATTGAATATAAGTAAATAGAGGGGCAAGTCCGCTTTATAACTTATATGCTAATGTTTGTTACTAAATCAAAGACGTGGTTGTGATAACTGTACAGGCTTTTCCTATCAGTATATACAGTGTATTGGCAGGTCAGATATTACGCGTCACAAATTTTATAAGTCTAAGTATCCTAATCCTAGTTCCTTAATTTGCTCAGTCCAAGAGATACACATTTCTTATAGAAAGTGCAGAGCCGACCGATTAAAAGTACAATAACACATTAAAGATTCACATCCTTCCAACAGATGAATGGATGAAGTAGACAGGATTAAATTGAATCAGAATCTCAAGTTGCCCAAGAAGAGCTTGTTTGCATACATACTACATAGGCCCCGGCCTAATATCAAAGCTGCATCTGTGTGCAGTAGAGAAAGCACGAGCGGATTAAGGACTGCACCATAGTTGGGTTGACCAGCAAATAAGTATCAGGAAAGAAATGGAGTGATACCTATTGGCAAGGAGAACGGAATTGGCAACCTTTTATGCTCTAATGCGAAATCAATTGATTCAACTTTGAACTTAACTCACTGGATTTCGAAAGAGATCGACTTCCTCTGTGCTTTAATACTATCGAACTGCGATGTACTGCGGACTTATAGTCTTATAGGCTTAAGTTAAACTTAATAAACCATGTGCTAAATTTGTGGGATGAAGAAGATGATGGACGATATTAGTTTTCGTAATGTAGTTCCTTTGCATAGACCGCCTCCTTATGTACTTCATGTATTTCTTCCCCATATAGAATTGCGGCTATTTATTGCTTCCTATGTTCTTGGAATTCAATTTTGCGAAAGAAAACTAATATAGAAAAGTAATTATAGGCGTGTCAACTGTCTGCTTGCGAACATTTTTATTCAAAACCTTAAAATGTCGTCGTTATATATGCACATGAAAATTTGCAAATCATGATCTCCTATAGCTTTAAGCTCTTAGGAATAATTGAAAAAATGCTTACCCATCGCACCATTAAGCAGAAAAGCGTCCGTCAATTTTCTTAACTTTTGCTTATTGGTAAACATCAACAGCATATATTGCACGACTGAAAGGATAAGCGAACACCACTAAATCGGTTTAGAATTCAGTTTGCAAGAAAAACTGAACTAAGCGTTCCTATTAAATGCATAAATTTACTTTTCATTAAAATTCACCCGACATTAAAAACAAATCATTAAGATCCAGTATACTACGATAACAGTAAATAAAATATAAAAATAAATGTTCTTAGCGAGAAGAGTATGGCATTTAAGTGAGAATAAAATTGAATTTTTATACCCATCACTGAAGAATGGGCGGCATACTCATTTTGTCGTAATGTTTGCAACATCCAAAAGGAAGTTTCAGAGATCCTACACAATATTTGTATATATCCTTGATTAAAATGAAGTTCTGAGTTAATTAAACAACGTCTGTCCGATTGCGCATTTATGTGTCTAGGTGATGTGTGGAAGTTTCTGCACGCAGGCTGGTATTGAAAATGGGGCCAAATCGGTCTGAGCGCAAACCCGGCATGAACGCAGTTCTGTTTTTCTAAGCAAAAATTTGTGGTTTTTTGCTCATTACACACCCATTATAAAAAACAGAAGGCTGAGGGTTTTATGCGTATTAGTTATAAGGTAAACAAGACGAATTGTTTAAAACTCTTTTGCACATTCCTCAAATGAAGATGTACTCCTTGCCTAAAACTACATTACCTCTAAAATAAATATCGTGAACACCGCGACCTAGTGGTTCAACTTTTCCTTAATAATACCAATGATATTGGTATCAAATAAAAGGACTTGCGGAATAGAAGGCGACAAGATGTGTTGATTCTAAATTGATTGTAGTCGACCTCATGATATGGTGGATACATTTTTTCTTTAAAATACTTTCCATATAGGCATCAAATAAAAGGGACTAGAATCCGCCAAGCTAGGTCTGTTAATTCTAAGTCCATTATAGAGGACGTCGCGACGTGATAGATTAACTTTTCTTAACAATACCTTTTAGCGAAATTAAAGAAGAAGAATAAATTTTATCCCATTCAATTTTTTATGACAATAAATAAGAGCTTGGGCTTTAATGGTGGGGAGTATGCGAGATTCGTCCCCGGGCGCCTATAATTTTCTTACTTCTTCGGTTTTTTTTTTCTTTGTTATTGTAAAAAAATTAAAAAATTCTTTAAAACAGATGGTTTCTTCAATTACTTGCCAACAATACAAAAACAAAGAGACTTCATTTAATACATAAAACACTTAACAATGTGTGAGCACTTGAAATATTCATTTGGTTTATTGAAATATAGCGAATATTCCCCCGAAAAAACAACACACGAAACCTAAAACAATACGTGAGTGGTTGAAGGACTCTTTTGCAATCGTATCGCATCGCGCTCTGGCAGCGACAAAAACCTCGAAAGACATACATGTTAACAGGTGTTTCATTGTAAACGACTTTCTATGAAATAAATTCGGTCACATGATGTTGTTAAATGAAATTTCTTCTTTTATTTTTTACACGGAAAAACTTTTTATTCGATTTTTACAAATACTTTTTTCTTTATACGAAGTTTGGACTTGTTATTCAATGCAAATTTTCAGAAATTTTATGTCGTAAACTATTCATGAACACACAAAGCCTCACAAAGTAAGAAACCATTTCTATGACATTTTATACAATTCTTATACGTATATTATCATGTAGATGTAAAAGTGAAAGTGCTGTCGATTTTTCTTTTTAATTTGAAGACAAATTAAAATCAATTTTACAAAAAAATCGATGTTAATATTTGCATAAATTCTTACCAACAAGTGTAAAAATGTTTTTGGTTTTTTTTTTTTTTTTTTGTTTTGCACAACAAAACAACAGAAGTCTGCCTTAAAATCGGTATATGCTTGCATTGAGACACATTTAAATATTGATGTATACGTATTGTGTTTGTTTCGTTCTGATTTGTAAAGTTCATGATGCTGTGATGTGTGCAATAAAAAGTGATTTACATATTTTCTTTTTTTCTGGTGGGCTCATCTCGAGCATTGTTAAGATGTTCTTTATTTTATTTCCCTTGCATGTAAAGTGCACAAGTATAGCATTTGTTACAATTGTATTCTTACGCACATATATATATATATATACGTATTTGCATATATATATATATATATATATATATATATATATATATATATATATATATATATATGTATTTATGTACTTATGAAGCACATATGCATACACCCTATGAATATGCTTCATCTTTATTTCTATCGTATGCATAAATAAAAAGGATGTTACCACATAAACAGCAGGCAATTATGTGCTCCAAATGAATAATGTTTTACTTGAATCATATGCACAAACGTCACAAGTACATCTACATTTACGAATTCATAGTGTTGAGTGCACAGACGAAATACATGTAATAAGCTTTTCACCCAAGCTTGTTTCATCTTATGTGACAAGCACAATCGAAGCACCGGAAATGCGCTTTTTCCATTTACCCATCCCAAACATCCCATCCATCCAAATCATCGCAGATACATGCATACGTATATACATACACAAATATTTGCATATTCTTATCATTTAAACACATATATATATATATATATATATATATAACATCTTGTTTCTGAATAAGCGTTTAAATACATTTAAGAATATTTTATTTTCACCGACAATATTCTCAGTCGCGTTTGCTTCAACATCCGGTTGCCATTAGAGAGTGCCATCCCTATTAGCGTTTATGTAAGTCATAAGCATTTAAATGCTTACAAAAAACAAAAAAAAAAAAAGAACAAATTATAATAATTCGCTTTATATGTTAAGAACTCCTTACGCACTAATTAATCGTTGAAACGATGTTTTTCGGCAAACTTTAGATTTAGGCCAATTCTATTTACAACGCAACGAGGAGCTTATGCGGGCGTAAGGGAAACAATTTATAAAAAGTTGACTTAAGTCTTTAAAGTATTTACTAACCTCACATCTTGCAGATAATTTTCCGGTATAGCAGCAGTATCACTGCAACTGTTGTTGTAGCAAATTGAAAAGTTGTTTTCCTGTTTTTAATGTTAACTTTAGTTTTGCTTGCAAATAAAATGATGCTTGTCGTAAAAACGTTAATAAACTATACAAGAAAAACAACAGAGGAAGATAAATATATATTCGAAACCATAAAAATTTGAGAATTTAAACAAACATCTGTCGATGTGTCTCATGTTTAACTTTCGTACATTTCACGAAAATTTAACAAAATTCTTATGAAAAATGGGTGCATTATCTCCAAAGGAAAATACTCACACAAACCGTTCAGGTAGGTCTTACTATATACAAAGAAAGATTGAAAATGTTCTGATATGTAGCTATGTTTTGTCGTACCCTCTTGACAATTTTGGAAACAAGAAAAGTATAATACCTGGACAGACTAAGATTGTCAAATCTCCTGTGGGTCTTGGGCTAGCAAGTATATATAGATATATATTTTAAAATGTCTGCATGAAATGATGCTATGAAAGGAAACTCGCTCGTAAAGCGTCCCCAACGCTATATATGTTTTGTCGTATCCTCTTGACAATTTTGGAAACAAGAAAAATATAATACCTGGACAGACTAAGATTGTCAAATCTCCTGTGGGTCTTGGGCTAGATATATATTTTAAAATGTCTGCATGAAATGATGCTATGAAAGGAAACTCGCTCGTAAAGCGCCCCCAACGCTACCAAATCCTTAACCGTTTTATTTTCTGGCATTCCCATGGTTTAATGCTGTCCTTTATGCCACCTATTATTCTATTCTATTTCATTTACCCTAGTATATTATCATGCTTCTCCTTCCATTTCTTGCCCCACACACAGTAAGTTTTAGCTTCTAATAAGCTTACACCACTTTATTATCTACCTATACTTACCTACTTATACATACTCTCTCTTACGCAGAGCTGCCACGCGAATATACCCATACAAGAAACCTTCGTCCCGTTTTACTAGGGGATACACCTTGTTTGTCGTGTTTATTAGGTATTACTCTTTCGCATTATTAGCTGTTTCCATCGGTCACTCATTGTCCCTTCAAGGCGCCTAAAACACACGTTCTTGTGTGAATTGTGGCAAACAATCCTATGTCATTTGGACACAAATTTCATATTTAGTTAGAAAGGCGTGAAAATGGATACCTACCTTGGATAAATAAACACTCTTGCAGTCTTGAAGCACAATCATTTGCAAACGCTTTCTTTCATACAACGAACAGATCAGGATTACTTTCTGTAATTAGCATATTACTCTTTAGAGATCCGATTTAGGGACACAAAATCCACAATAGATTAAAAATCTTTAACTTCCTGACTTCACTCAACAACCCAATAAAAAAAACCTCCCTATCTAACGTTCAATTTAATTTGTTTAATATTAACCTAAAGTTTAACTCAAATGTCAAGTGAGTGCGATCTGTCTCAATACAGGCCTGCAATAGGCAAACATTTTAACTTATACTTGAACTATATATTGAACTAAAATCCGGTATACATACTTTCCACACGGGTCTAAACAATAAAAAAAAATTCCAACCATTCAAAAACAACAAAATAATTTGAATTAATTGGAAGCAGAAGTGATGAGTGTCCAAAGCTTACTGAATGGAGAAGGAGGAGAGGATGTTTCTTAATTGATTTCTCTAGGATAAGCTAAAAGTAATCCCTCAGTTGATGCTTGGACCAATGCAAAGACAAAGCAATTTTAGTTGTTTGCCAAAAACTGTGATCTGACAAGAAATAAGATAAGATTGCACAGACAATTGCTCATGTCTTCCATTAATAAGCATTTAATTATCAATTTCCATTTTAATCATCATATATGATATGATATTGTCAAGCTCTAATGGGTGTGTTAGCGAGAGCAATGCCCGTGTTAAACAAAAGCTTCTTTTTAGTATGACCGGTTGTCCAAGAATTTATTAAAACAGACATGCCCTTAAACCAATGTGAACTCACGTCACGCATATGTTTTTGATTGTTTAGAAAAATATTCAAAACATTATTCTACTAAAACTATTATTCACTGGTCTCTCCAGAATACTAAACAATGGTCGAGATCTGTTTTCCTCTTAGTTGAAAAAATAATTTTTGGCAAATTATTTATTTTAGTTTGTTTTTTTTGCTTGTTCTTTTTTTTTTTTTTTTGTATTTTTTGTTGTCAAGTTGTGCACATTAGGAGAAAATTCTATTGACAATAGAAACATTTGCCCGGTTGTCCTCACATAAATTGGCTCTTATTCGGAAGGCAAACAATATATAGAAAGTGTTTTCAGCTCCTTTCTATGCATGTACACGTGCAACACAACAGTTACCAAAAAAAAAAAAAAAAAAAAAAAAAACAAGAAGAAAAAACCGACAACAAGGTCGAAAAATATGAATTCATCGTCAACACAACACATGTCCGACATGACGCAAATGTTATTGACATACACACGTACACATTCCTATGTTATGTATTTTAATAATGAGCATCATACATAACAAAGGACAGACTATTGGACGACAATCTGAATAAATGACATATTCACTTACTCATGCACAGGCACACACATGTATATAAACATATAAATATATATCTATTGTATATGATGAGTTATACAACAAAACCATAAACAAAAGCACATAAAAATATGCAGCAGTAGCTAGTTAAAGTCATGAATTCATGTACATGTACGGTATAAAGGAGTGTGCGTGTGCGCGCGTGTGTGCGAGGGCATGCCGCTATAACTGTAGAGAATTCAAGTTAAAAAGATGTTACTCTCCGTTGTAGGTTATTATTCCGGGTCCGTAAGTCACGGCTTGTATACATATTACCGTATATGTTTGCATCTGTGCTATTGTTTGGGTTTGGGTTGGTGTTCCCTATTATTAATAGCTTGTCCTTAGAGCATATGAGAAGAACGCTTATTTCTTAATGGCTACATCAACAATGACAACAAGCAAGCTCTGTGATATAAAACGCTAACAATAACAACAAGTCTTAAAATGAAAATGAATGTAATGTAAACAACAGAAAAGCAGAAGAGCAGAAGAGCACAACTGATATAAATTTTCCGTTATATTGTAATGTCATGTTTTCTTCTGTTTCGTAACGAAAGAAATTAATACAGCTCAAGTAAATTGCACGCAAATACATTCATATCCAACCGTTCAGTCGTTTATCTCGTCTTCTATTATATATATATATACGGTGCATGCAATAACATGTGGATTGGTCTCTTAACGCAGCAACGACACCAACAACGACGACAACAACAACAATTTACATAAAGAAGGAAAATCATTACTTTGCCAAGGAGAAAAAAAAATTAGTATAAAGTCTTTATCTTTATGTAGATTCGGGTCAAGATAACTACACGGCCGAATATGGCGTATTGTTTCCACTCGCATTTGATTGTCCAAAAGGAGCCCATAGAAAGCCATAAGGCGAAAACGACGACGAGATGAAATTACAAAGGATTTCAAAGCTCAACGAAGTATTTACAATGGTGGGCAATAATGCGATAGGTTTAGGCCGGAGCGATATGTTGTGCAAAATTTCTGAAATTGAGACTAGAAACTTACGAGAATCTAATAGATTCTGCATAGAGCTGTGCAGAGTTGTAATTAGTTTCTTATCCGAAAGGCAATCGAACCCACGTTTTTGTTCACGACTGAATGAATTTTCCTCTCATTACTCTCTAAAGGTGCGCTTTTTACTTATAGCGAAAAATTAGATTATTGGAAAGGTCCTCATTTGCGGTGGTGATGTTTAAGAGAGCCAAAGAGTTTTTAGTGATTCGAAGAAGGAAAGTGAATGTTCTGGCAACCTGAACTGTACACAATTTCCATATTTCCTACAAGTTTGAAGAAGTAAGAAATTAATTTGTAAAATAAGTTAAAACGTGATAGTGGAGCTTAATAACCTAGTCTCCCCACACATTTAATCTATGGTAAACAAAACATATTTTCTGGTTGACACAACCATTGATTGTCCCCACCATTTTTTAAATAATTTCTCCACAGATTGATGCAAAAATATCGCGAGCGCCTTTGTGTTCGAAATGGAAAATTTGGAAAATCATAAGACCTACAATTCGTCATAAAATTTTATAATGAGTTTTCCATTTTCTCACAAACATATAAGCTCGGATATTTGTTGAAGGTGTGACTGTATATGCAAAATCCATACTATTTTTACCAAGCACTGGGACAACGAACGAAAAACTAATCTAAGTTTAAACAAAAGCCCTTAGTAATGGTCAATGGTTTCGTCTCTGAATGTAAAACGCACCATAAGTCAAAATATCTACAGCTACTCTAACCAAATATAAGGAAAGCAAAGGCAGGCTAACACAAGCCATTCTGTACTGTTTGGAAGAGTATGATACTGCTTTGTGCTCTTCATCAGAATAAGAGGATAAACACAAGTGTAGGCACAAGTGACCACATTGTGTCGAACCGCACCATTTGAATAAATCGAATCGGGATGATACACTGAGACGTCTCCTTTTCTGCAGCAAGAACTAAGCGTGACTTTCTACTAGAAAAGAACACAGAAAGTTCATCCTTTTCTGAAAACTTAACCACGACATGATTATTGCCAGAAGTCAGACTCGGGGGGAAATCTTCAAGAATTGACTTTGTGCACTTTACTTGAAAAAGACCTCTACGGAAGGAAGACGAGAGTGTCTCTCTCCTTCTTTCTATCTATCTATTCTCTCCATCAATACAACACAATATCACACTACATAAACAAATATGTAAAGTTTTTATAAAGCACACCTAAAGTACCATTTATACCAATCATAGAGTAACAGAAGCAATCATTACAGATATAGAAATGAATTTCTATCCTAAATATGTTTTATGATATTTTTTTTTTTTTGCTCTCTTACAGACTAGACTTTCGACCAAGTCGCGGTATTTATGACTTGCAAATTAAAAACACGTCATACAATCGAGACAATGGACGGTTTGAGTGTCGCATCAAAGCAAAAGGCACAGGTGCCGATGTACACCAAGAGTTTTACAATTTGACAGTTTTGACGCCACCCCATCCGCCAATAATATCCCCGGGCAATATTGCCATTGCCACTGAAGATAAGCCGCTTGAGATGACATGCAGCAGCATTGGCGGCTCGCCAGATCCCATAATAACGTAAGTATTCCTTTTTCGATAAGAACTTGTGTGTAGGAAAAAAATGTAGGAAATTGTCAAAGGGTAAGCAATCTCTCTTATAAAGAATCATTCTATGCCATAAAACGAATTGCCATAAATACGAAAACAGGAAAGGATAGAATGCTCCTCATACATATTATTGTAGTCATTCAATACATGGGCAAGCACGTTAAGTTTTTTGTAAAAATTATGCAGCAAACAAAAGCACAACTGAAGCATTCGTCTAAGTTAAGCCAAAATCTCATCCTGCTTTAGTAAGTGAATCGCTTGCAAATTCAAGATAGCAAACTTAATACACAATTACTTTGTAAGGGCGTATTATTCGTATTAATCGAAAATATTCAAAAATACATGAAAATATATATGTGTATGTACCGATGGGGATGTTGCAAATTACTATTGCATCACTTTATGAGCTCGTACAGCATCTACTTAAGTACAAAGGGAGGGGATGGGTTTCTTTTATATTCGATTTTTATATATTTCGATGAAGAGGAAAAGCAATAACAGATAACAACAACCGTGTACTTCTATGTGCGTTTACCAGAAACTCAGCAGCAAGGATTTAATTGAATATTTACTTACATATTAACTTAAACAGGAGGTGCTCAATAAATATTCTCTTGTTTTTCAAACAAAAGATGAAAAAGCTTCACTACTATGATATGAAATTTTTTGTACGCTCTTGTCTTACCGCTCGGTGGTGAAATGTTGCGTCTGCAGTAGAGATCCAAACCTCCTTGCCGGCTATCGGGTTGACCATCCTACTCTCTTATTCGGCATCATATAAAGCATGCGTACATAGGTCCAATATTATCGATATCACCTAATTTCACATAGAACTCTTTACTAGTTCTCCGTTTTCGAATAACCTTTTCAATGTAATGCGAGCGCTTACTCGAAAGCTCCTTCTGAAAGCCCCAAATAAGCTACAAGATTTTGCTTTCTTGACCTATCAATGAGTAGCTTAGATTTAGTTCTACAAAAAATATTATACCGATCGATATCAGTCACTCGTATACTACTTGTCACTCGTCACTCGTAACATTATAAAATATGTTGAATTTTTCAATTCTCTTGCGAAATTTTTCCAAGTTTTTTGCTATTAAAAGTTATCTTTGGGAGGGGCTGTTGGGATCTGATGGCTTATACGCTCCATCCTAGGGCGTATGAACAGCAGCTTATCAAAGCAACTTCAGAAGGCTAATTAAACTCTTCTCCATTAAGCGAGAACAAAAACTCGTTTGTCACGATGACTTATCATGCAGCATTCAATAAGTTCTTAGGTAATTCATAATTTGAAATTTCACAATATTTTCACGCTTTTCGTTTTAATGTTGGTACTATCTAAAGATTATATGTATTCGTCACTAATGGCAACAACATGTCATCATACGAACTTACTGCGTTATGTGTTGTAAGGTAGACAAAAACATAAAGTCTACCCACCTAAGTCGGATGTTCTGTGTGGCTCGACTTAATACAAGAAAAATTTTGACATCTTAGGAATTTTTTTTAATAGAAAAAAAGATCTTGTTTTGCGAGAATTGTAACTGCCTACCACCACCACTGTACATGCTTCCTACTTTATGATTATGAAATGCTCGTTGAGAAGTTTTGTGTCACAATCCATAAACTGATCAAACAGGTATTAACTTATCGATTGAAAGGGATTTTACCAAGACTGATAAATATCTGGCGCATGCAGTGAGTGTGGTAACACGCTTCGGTGCAATGTTGCCAACGTTTCCTCGACGTCGTCAGGCATTCCCATTGTGACAATGGTAATTTTTTTTTTTACATAATTCTCGACGCGATGTCTTTCTTCATTGTGTGATTATTATTGTCAATAAAAGTCTCTCACTAGTTTATAATAATCCGCCCATTTCTGGCTTCACGAAGGAGGGAGACTTTCGTCTTTTTCCGGAGGCAATACGCATTTGCTTAAGATTTTCCTAAAAAAAATTTAAATACGCAGAGGCAAGAGGTCTCCCTTAACAATTAGGCAATTGGATTATATCTTTCGGATGGAAAAAGAAACGGCGAAAATTGAGATATTCGAAGGCCAAGATATGTCCAAGTTTCCCGAAATATCTCAAATGTAAAGTTAAGTCTAACATAAGTAAAAGTGCAGTGAACATAACTTTAAAATCCATAGCTTATGAAATGGTTTAACATTTCATGTACATCCGTAACGGAAATCAGTGTTAAATTATAAGAGAGATTTTCAATATAACTTTATACTCTACGTACTTGTAATTATTTTTTAATCTTTTTGGTTTTTTATGGTTGAGTTATGGATGTGATATCCCCCCTTCGTTATTCTTCCTTACATTTCTTCTAAAAATGCATTTTACTTTCAGATGGTATCGCGAAGGGAGCACCGTGCCACTGCAATCGTATATATTGAAAGGCGGTTCGAAAAATCATTATACAAATGCTACTCTGCAGATACTGCCGAGACGAATTGATGATGGCGCCAAATACAAATGTGTCGTTTGGAATCGTGCCATGACTGAGGGTCAGAATCTAGAAACAATGGTTGCACTGAATGTGAACTGTAAGTACAAAACAAAATTAATTGCTATTCTATTGTAAGGGTTGTTGCAGTAAAGATTAGTTCACAACGTTATGCTCAAATACAGACGTACGTATACATGCATCCCCTACCATACCATACCATTGAAACATAACTTGCAAGTGAAAGATATGCACTAAAGTAAATTTGTACGTACAGCATAAATTTGTTAAACACGAAACCGGTTACTAGTTAACTTTATTTAGCTCTTATTTTTATATAAGTGATTTTTGAAGAGCACTAATGGAATATCACGCAGGCGGTTGGATACATTCAAAAGCAATTTACGGCCATTCTATAATAACAAAAATTGTGACAGGCATTGCTTGACCCATGCTATGCATACTTTACCTCCCCTATTAAGTTAACCAACTGTATGAGATTTCAGAGAGATTAAGTGCAAAGCAAAATCGAACAGTATTTTGGCTCCCAATCTTCCGTTTTAGTATAAAAATATTGTTTAATAGTAACTCAGATTAGACTTTATAGTTAACAGTTAAAGGAAACCGTAGCATACATACATTAAATTATCTCTCTTTTGAATTCCTTACTCAGCTCGAAGATATACAGATCTAAGTGTGCAATAAATTTTAACAGCTTTACGTACGCATGTATAGTTCAAACCAAACAAGCCCCCAGCGTAATAGTTGAAAGTGAGTTATCTTTCAATAATGCGAGTTGTTTCTTTTATGTTATTATTAAAGTAATGCAAAATTAGTCGACGGAGCCGAAGAAGGCCATTGGCCCTCTGCCCTCTTCTCCAGGCGGAACTCAAGGATTGCTTGATATAAAAAGGTTTCGTAAGCCACGACAATTGAAGATTTATTATGCAACGTATTTTCTAGGTGTATAAATAAGTCATTACCGTTGTTTTCTTATGTTTGTAAGACTTTGAGCTCTAACCGCTCCGAGTACTTTTTTTTGTTTTAGCAAACAAATTATAGTTTCCTGATGGCAGTACCCGCTGCCTTTCTTTTATTATTACGCAAATATTGTATCGCAACAGCCCAAAATTTATTAAGTGATGGATTAATAATCCTGTTACATACGATAACAAGATTATACGAAACTTACTTAAAATTAAATAAATTAAAGTAAAGGAAAATATAAAGAATGAAAAACGTACAAATAAAGAAATGTGAAGAAAAGGAATAAAAATAATAAAATAATAAAGAATAATGAAAAATAATTAATTAAAATACAGTACATTGGAAAAAACCAATGAAAAAACCAAACAAACCAAAACAATAAACTAAAAACAAAACAAAAAAAAACCAAAAATAAAAAAGCAATTATAACGAAATAAATAATCATCGGAGATGTGCCCGCACGTTTATCACCTTAATTATATACGTTTGAATAAAAAAATGTATATAATTTTTTGTAAGCACAAACATTCTGGAAGTAACTCCAAAGACCGTAAATATTCTTTACTTGGTCTAAAACACTCTAGCTTTACGAGGGATGTAAATATGAAACCCGAACTTATGGATGGAAAATACAGGTTTATTACGTTACAATAGTAAAAAATATTTTGCTGGAAGTATTGCTCGCCGCCAGATATGGACGTTTCTCTACCTACACACGACGCGTCAAAAAAACTGTTCTCTTTCGAGACAAGCCAGTCATCAAGACTTGTCGTATGTTTCGTGAGAAGGGAAGGAACGACCAGCAAGTACGTGTGCCGTGGATGCAAACAAGCAGTCACTGGAAGGGTTCGAGTTTCGCAAATAAGCCGCATGGATAAGCACTTCCCAGTTGAGTGCATCCAACATGTCATAAATCTGTTTTGGCATATGGATGGAGGGATGGACGAACGTATGTCATATAGAAAAGTGGCCTTGTATTACTTTTTTTGCCATTAACGTCTTTTTTTCAGCACCAAACACTTCAAAGCGACTAATTGTTGTTAGTAGCATTTGGTGTTAACCACCAGACCAGACACCTCTGATCCCACACAGCACAGAGAGTCGCTTTCTTGCTATAGTAATTCGGTCTCGCAGTCGATGTGGATGTTACGATAAGGTCTATCTGCATCGTTTGGGCAAGGAAAAATGTTGCCAGCGAAAGCTTTTTATTTGGCATAAAACTAGACAACTCCGTTATTAGGGAAAGTAATTTTGTGTTACAATAAGTGGTGATATTACGATTGGCCAATGTCGCCAGATGTCCAAGCTGTAAAAAAACATAACTTCAGGCAAATATATCCTCTACATGTAGCGTTATCCGCCTATGGGCAAATCCCCGTTTCAATCCTGTTAAGAGTAATATGAACTAGGAGGTATTCTTAAAATTACTTTTCCGAAAGAGATATGAAGGATTCAAGAAAGATTTAGAAAGTTCGATTCAAAATATATTTAAAGAAGCATCAAATAAAGCAAGTAAGAAAATTATATTCGGTCGTGATCGAATCCTTTATAGCCACCACCGTGACTCTAAGAAAAGAAAAAGAAATAAATTTTGATCCTTTATAACTTTGGGTGGGCGTGTATCATTTTTTATATTTTCAGAGTAAAAGTGGAAATTTATATCGTAAATGTGTATTTACCCTATGAGCAACAAGCAAAAAACACGGAAGCCAACAATGTTCACAGTTTTAGTTATGTAAATGTGTGGGCGTTGTAGGCATGTTATTTAAAAATTTGGGGTCGTTTTCATATTCTTTTACAAATTTGCAGGGAGTATCTTTATTTTTGCGGCCAGGAGAATGTTTACAACAAACATTGCACAGACAGATGGACAGACGGACGCGCTTATATCGATTCAAAGTTTGATGCTGATCAAGAATATATATACTTTGTGGGATCTCCGAATCTTTCTTGTGTGCGTTGCAAACATTTTGACAAAGCTAATAGACCCCTCATCCTTCGGCGATGGGTATAAAAATATACGAACGGATGGCTTCTCAATGCTTTTATAGAATATTTGATGAAATGTATTTAACATGAACGTCTTTTTCATGCGAGTAACATTATTATGAGAAGAAAATATTCACATACGCGCGCGTACATTTGTCTTTTTTTTTTTGGTTTTTAAAGGCTATAAAAAATTTAAACAAACCGGCCAAATATGAGCATCATAAACTTATATCATATGCATTGCATCGCAATGTATTTTATGTTGTGTTTCGTTTCGATTTTTAGTTATTGATAACGTACACGCATGCATATATAAACGTGCACTTAACTGTATCCCGATACAAAAAGTGCTCGTCTTTCTATTGAATGTATCTTCAATTCGATAGAATGAATAAAATCGAATCGAAAGATAGGAGTGAAGCAAACATTTTTTAATGTTTTTCATAAGCTAACTGAAGATGTTCTGTATTATAGTCAACGTACAAGAACATGAGCATTTCATCTACGTATATATAAATAGCTATATATATATATATATATATATATATATTGTGTAGGTGTGTGTCTATCGTGAGTGTATATAGTGTATATGTGTGCATATCTTTATAACTTTAAGTCAAAGTGGATCAGCATTGTGCGATAATGGTAAAATATGATGAGTGCTCTGATAAGAGCTAATGAAGTTACTTAGGTGCTGTGCAATGGATGGGGAAAATCGAAAACTTTTCCATATGCCTATCTATAAATAAAGAATACTATGCTGATGTTGCTATTCGGTTTGTAACACACAATAGTTTCAGATGTATATGAAAAATGTATTTTGATAAAATTACATTTTGTACACACCACTCTATACAATCCTATCCTATGTACTCACCCGTGCGTGTAACTTTTGACATGATTGTTAAATCGGTCAAAATTAAATTGAAATTTGATACATAAACTGTTCAATAACTGCAAACCTATAAATGAATAACACACTAAATAGCCAATATATAAAGATAATGTTGTTTTAATTCAAGATCCTTTGATAAAAAGGATTTAAGAGATTGTGTGAATGAAGTACTGTATGAACAACAGCTATGTAAGACCCTTTTTTCTCAGATCCACACATATTTTAAATAGTAAAATCCAACTATTCGTTCCAAGACGGGTAACAGTCTGCTGTCAGCTTTCCATTTTGAAAAATTTACTTGATTCGTTAACGGTAGTTTACACTCAACAATAGCTTCAATTAACATGTTCGCTTAAGTATCGATACAAAAATTATATTGTATCTCAAGTCCCTTTGTATTAGGGATTGAAAGAAAAAAATTGATAAAAAGACTTATTTTTTAAATAACATAACAAAAACTTACAAGCTATGATATCAGCTTATAAAGGATTCATAGGTCACAAGGAAAAGCTAGGGTGTTGAAATGCTTACCTTGAAAATTCAAGAATTTGTGATACCCGCACAACCAACAAAGGCATCACCGAGAGGGTGAATTTAGCTTTGCTACCACCCTTCTCTGATCGATATACGTTTTTTATGAAAAACTTAAACAAAAAAATGCTTAAGCGAGGGGTGAACCACTGCGAATTCTTCGGAAAAAAAAGTTTTTTATTATTATTCACCCAACGCTGGCTTTGAATCTTGGAGAATATTGGAAAAAGTTAATTAGCAGGCAGAAATATTTTCCTTAAAATGTCAAGTTCTTCCCTAGCCTCCTGAAGAGTCTCCGCAGCCTCCTGCTGAACCCCTGCTGGGAAATTGCAATCCAATGTCTTTCCCGTTAATTTCCAAGTCTCTTCAATATGCTAACAGATGTGTTACGGTTGTGTTCGCGTTTCATTAAAATCGTTTAAAAAAAAAAATACATCACTGTATAGTTGAAGTTTAAGAAACTTAAACTTAAAACTTTGTGACGATGATTTTGATATTAATTATGAATTCGTCTACAGAATTTTACATTTTCTTGCGATATTCACCATAATTTCGCAACAAGTAAAGTGTAAAACGTGCGGTTCTGTCTTTGGCAGGTGGAGCTAAAGTGGCACCTTCCAGCAAAAAATCGAAAGAGAGTGATGGAGAACATTTCAACATGGCAAGGGGTCGTTAGGGTGCTGAGATTACAGAATAATTTTTGAAAATAATTAAAAAAAATTATTGTAATAGAAAAACATGTTTGGAACATATTTGAAAACAGTAAACACGATTTACTCGAAAAAGGATTTTTCAAAACTTTACACACAACATCTTTAATGAAAACATTTAATTTAACGAAAACACGTAGAAGATTTTCTTTAAGTTAATTTAAACCCTATTTATAAAAGTTAAACTTTGATCTAAATATCCATATCTTTAAAAACTCCTCTGGATGTCACTACATTTACATACAAGAATTAAAGTTTTTTTTTTTTAGATTTAAAAATGTTAGTTACACTCTGGCCCACAGACAATATTAAATAAAAATATGCCTCGGTAGAATGTCTTCGGTGTTGTCATCATTGAATATATCTGCTTAATAATCTTCTCGAATATTATTATTCTTTTACTCTTTCTCTTCTATTCAAGAACATTCTCAAAACAATGTTTTTTTTTTAGGCCGCTGCAGTAGTTTTCCCCCTTTAAGTTTATAATTCGACTGTGTCACAGGATCTCTTCGTTAATTTAAACGAGTCACTTGGCTTAAGAAAAGAAATAAAATATTATGAAGATGACAAAGCATCTCCGTTCCTAGAGCGTTGTTTGTTGTTTCCGCTGATTTTTAGTTTAATCGACCGTTTCTTGACACCTTAAACAAAAAATAAGTTGTTTGGAGAAATTTTATTCAGAACTCTTTAGCTTTTGATAAGCATTCTTTGGAAGTTCGATTCAACGATCCGATCTGTCTTCTTGACATATATCATTTGATTGATTTAACCCATAAAGCAATAAAGTTTGCTGATTTTTCCCTGCCTTACGGTTGCCACAACTCCTTCATGAAGCACTTCTGAAAAGGAATATTGATTTGCTTCGACAGGGTTTTTAAAAATTACAATTGGAACTTTCCCTCGAACCAATTGCTCGTGGAAACGAAGATACTAATCAAAAGGATTATTATAGATCGATTTTAATAGGAAATAGGCAACGCAATATTTTGCAAGCCTAATAGAATTAGTAGCTCATCTAAATTTTAGATTAAAGTCGCTCTTAATAGTTCAACAAAGTTCTACGTCACATACCTTATACCAAATGCGCATTAATTACAGATTACATTATGTCTCTTCATTGCTAGTGCGCTACACCCATATTTCATATGACACCAAGCACTCAAGCAATAGTCACCAACACGTGCAACCCGTCGCTGATAAGAAAGAAGTGGATGAGAAGTAAAGGAAGTTGCTTACGCGATCGGTAAGCGTTACGCCTTTACCTTCCGAGCCATTAGGCGATTGTCGCCTGTACGTGTATAACATTGATGATCAGAATAAGAAGAGAGAGAAGGGTAGGAAGTAACCTGAGAGGTGCTTGTTTGATTCTTAAACGTTACCCCTTTACCAATCGACCACTCTCTATACCTGCAATTACGTACCAATCGTATAATCAAAGTTTCGTCTATCGTAGCAAGGATTGAAGAAGCCGGGTATGCTGACTTGCTAATCGCGCTTGTTAACTTTGTGCATATGCAGTGCATCAATCACCCTTAGACACGAATATTAATCGCAAAAATAATTCCTTTTCGGTGTTTTACTCGAAATATTGTCCATCTCTTGTTACAAGTTTCTTGCTATCTCTCTATAAAACACGGATTCCATAATGAAACGTCCTCAACCCTTTTGAGAATTTCGCAAAAAGATTCTTCTCTTCACACTCTGATCATCAGAAGAAGGAAAACGCTATTCGGTTCACACAGACTATACGAAAATATGCAAATATGCGGGTAATCTCTCCTCCTACTTCCACACTAGATTTTTCGCTTAAATATTTTAAATATAGAAATATTTTAAGATTAGCTTGTGTTTCCACTTAATTTTTGCTTAAGTATTAATGCGCTTTTATTTCATTATGAATTTTAAATTATATAACAAAAGTCTTTGACCTACAAACAGTTACGCATGCAATAAACATATGTGTACACGTTTCACTACGCAAATACAATGACACAACAAACACGTATAATTTTTCTATGGTTGAGAGGCATTAAAATACAATAGTTGGCAGATATGCAGAAAAACCGCCAGCATAAACTTCTAAGGCAACAGCAATCGAGTTTTAAGCACGAAACATAAAATATTATATATAAATGTATTCAGAGGAAAACATAAATTGCCAACATTTTTATATGTAACGGATTTATTTCCGCACAAATGCATATGGCAGCCATTCTACCGCCAGCGTTAAGATTTTAGGTAAATGTGTTTCTAGTGGTTCGGAAAGATAGCGTGTGTACACAGTAAAGTGAAAAAAAGAAGTTGGCAAAATTGTTTTCCCAACTACACAGAAAAATTTTAGCAAAATTATAAGCGAACTGCAAGATAATGAAATATTATATCTGCCTGTGAGGATGTGAGTAATAGAAATACTCATTGAATATTTATTTTTTATATGAAGGCAAACCAACACAATTTAAATAAAATGGGGAAACGAAGTTTTATATTAACTGCAAAAACTTGACCATAGAATATCATTAATGATTGAATATATGAAACATTAAGACTTTACTTTAAGTAAAATTTAGCAAAGTAATCAAAGTTTACTGAAAACTCTAAAGTCTTTCTCATAAAGAAGCTAAGAATAACTTTTGTAAAACAATTTTGATGTCCGGCTTACCTCAAAAATGGTCACTGTATGTCCTTTGTAACATTGAAGAAAACTTGAGATAGTTGACCTTACAAGGCTGCAAAAGTTTACCTTACGATGCAATAAATTCAATTTCTAAGCAAAGTATCTTAGTATTAAGTATTACTTCGAAATATACTTTCTCTAAATTTTCCCTAAAAAGAATGTTACGAAGAAGCAGAAAGATGGACGAATCGAGGCATGCACATAGGTATATGGACAAATGAACTCTTAGGCTTCTGTACACGTACTAGAATAGACGGACAAATGAACATGCAGGTGAACGAAAGAATAAATAATAGACGAATAGATAAGTTGCGATGCATCGACAACCCGAGATATACAAGGACGAACAGGTAAATAGATAAAGCAAAAGCGAAAACGAATATGATAGAAGCATAAGCAGATCGATAAAAGTCTTAATCAATGAAGATATGCAAGTAAAGGGCAAGAAAAAGGAAAGAATAATCAGACGAGTTGACGTAAAAGTATGTAAGACGAAAAGATCAGGGTAAGAAGGGGTGCCAAAAACCGAAACGGACGGAGACGGATGAACAGAAGGCCAAACGTGTGGATAGGTGAACAGTTGGGAAGTGAGCATGTAAGACAATGGAAGGATGGATGAATAGATGAACGCAAAAAAAACATCTAACACTTGCACTGATAATTGAAGAGATAGACAGATAAATCTAAGAAATTTAAGAAGGAAGAAAAATAAGAGAACAAACGGTTTTACGTTAAAGTAAATAGCTGGTAAATAAAATATAAATATAAAGGAATACGAAGATAAACATGTAGGGAAGACGAAGAATGAATGAACGGACACACGAACATATCTATTAACGAACAGGTATGCAAGTTAGAAAATGGATAAGCGACAGGCTAGAAAGATGAACCGATTGAGAGACGATTAGAGGCAAATCGGTTGACGGACACAAAGGCTTAGAACAGGCCAACAGACCAAAATTTGATCCTTGTTTCTATTAAATCATCCTCTTACCTTTGTCGGAATGACAAAGCACAAGTAATTTTTCCAGAAAAAAACATCAAAGAAAACAATGCGTTGGCATATAGAGTCATTGCGCTTAAAACCCATTAAAAACATCGACTTAACTACATTTTGTTACAAACATTTTTTAAAAAGTATGCTTTTATTATCAACAAATATACTCGTATTTCAGTATGTAAACTTTTGGTCCTTTCAATTATGTTTAAATTAATTTAGAATCGTTTGTTTTTCATTTACAATTTAATTTAAAATATTTAATTAACTATGTTCTCTCTTTCTGAAAACTTAATTCAAGAGAAATTAATTTTACTCAAAATTAAAATCATTGAAAAAATTTTAAATAAAATAATTTTAAGCAATGCTTGCTTTTGTTTTCACCAGTACTGTGCCCAAGTACCCGCTATTTGCACAAACATTATTCAAGATCCATAATTCAAGTGGCATTCATATAATGGAAATTTACCACAACATTATTTTCTATTTCTTGCAACAATACCAACAAAACACTTATTATACTACATATATTAACCGAATAATAATATTAAAAAAAAAAAGAAGTGCTTTTGATAATAACTTTAAGACTATTTTGTACATTTTTTGTTTATTTGTTTCTTTATCTTTTATAATAAACTGACTATTATTGAATTGAAAGCATCGTTTAATTTCTTTACGTGGATTTTTAAAGATTTTAAAAATAAATTCAATTGAAGCCTTTAAAATATAATCCATTATACCAACAACAACCTTCTAAGCTCAAAGCAACCAAAAAATATATTTTTTTTAAATATGTCTCTTTTGCTGCCTAGACAAAATCCTGTATATAGGAAACTTATACACACGATTGTGTTTTTCGGTTTTGCATAAAAAATCGCTTTTTCGTATGCATAGCAAACAAGATTTGCATTTGTGTGGTTATTGCTCGCTCCGCTATTTTTTATTTATTTTTTTTTTTATTGTTTCATTGTTTTGGTACCTTAAGCTGTATAGGAATTATTTATAGCTAAATATTTTTCCATAATTGAAGCAAAAAAAAAACATTGTTAAGCCTTTTAAAATGAAGCGCCGTTTAAAGGCTCCGAAAAATGGAAGAATAAGGTATAATATCTTAAAATGTCTATCAGGCCAAATTTTTTATTGTAGATATTGAAACGTAATATGCGGTTTAAAAATAAAAAAAACTGCTTAAAATATGATTTTAATGCTGTGGTCAGGCTCAAAGTCACGTATTCGCTTTGAACTCACATCCTCTGCGTCAGGTTATTCATAGAGGGCGGGAAGGTAAGCTAAAAATGCAATTTAGTGTTACATGGCAAGCAAGGACTGACATGACATCAAGTAACAGTAATTTCGGATAAAGATAAAGGTGTGTGTTCTTTTCAGCCAGTGGGTAGTGGGTGTTTCACTTGGACATCATCAATTGCAATCTCGCTGCAACTAATCCTTGATAAGAGGTTCACCGTGCCGAAAACAAGGTACCCTGGGGTCTTGGGGTCTTAGATTTGCACCTTAGTCGTTTTGTTTTGTAAAATAAATACTACCGGTACGTAATATTAACCCTTTGCCCCTCCTGCGTTGCATATGTGTTAATATTGTAGTTCTTGGAAAAGCTCTTATGACGACATTATATTATTCGACTTGTAGGCTGAACACAAGAAAATTAGATGGATACGGACAGACGGACAGACAAGCTTGCATCGAGAAAGTGATTCGGAATCGATCGGTATAATAAAAGGCAGCACTGTCTCAAGTTCTTCTGTGTGTTGCACACATCCGCACTAACTTCATATGTGTTTGAAAATATGTGAAGATGTTTGGAAATGCCATAAGAAATAATAAAATATGAAACTTAAATTTAAAGTTCAAATGTAACTCGACGACATATTGCGGTAAAACTAGGCTGAAAGGCAGGTTTATAAATTCTGCTTCTTCTTCTGAAATTCAGCAAATCATAACACAGCATTCCCTATGTCCAGTAAAAAAGATTCAATGTGAACACGAAATTCGTTGTGGAACCTTAAGAAATTGACAATTTGCGAATTCATTAAAATCTAAATCAAGTTCTGATGATCAATCTCAACTAAAAATGCTTGCGTATATTTCACATTTTTCATTTCAATTTTTGGGAAGGTTGAGAGAAATTCTCAAATAGAAATGCCGTGCGATGTAGACGATAATATCGTTTATATCGAATGTTCACTGCCGAATCTTATATGTTCGATGAAGTATGTAAAGACGTACGCACATTACAAATAGCGTTTACTTAAACGTACTTTCGAACCGATCGAGTACAGCAAAAACTCTATAAAAATATGCTCATCTATATGCATCAGCATCTCTGGAAATTAGAACGGCATTACGCAACGATATACGTATGTGTACTCATGCATCCTATACAAATATTAGACATGCTGATGCTTATGCTATACCCAGCACATGCATTTACATACACATAAATACCATCAGAAAAATTACAATAGTGGCAGTGAGGTATCCATTTAAAATCCATTAGGAGAAGCGAACGAATGCAACGGAATAGCGGCAGATAGCAGATAATAACAATAACTTAAATAACTAATAACAACGTATCGTTGGCAAGAGTATAGGTGCACACATAGCCTAAAGAAAGACGGTGTGTCTGCCACAGTGAAACTATTACTATAACGATACTATTTACAAATAACACATCAAACGCTGTCAAAGGAAGCGGGTCACGTTTAGTTAGACTTTGTGAGCGCGTATATGATACTAAACAAATCCTTTTACAACATTTTTTTTCTGAGACCTACTCTTAGGCAAATGTATAGTAAATTGATTATTTCATTTGCTACGAACTAATGTGCATTTTAAATAAGATTTATCTCCATTTGTTTATTATTGCCCTAGTTGTGTCTTCACCATTTAATAGCAAGCTCAGTAAGGCAAAACATGCTAAGTTAACATCTTAGATTGCTTAAAAAAGACAACAGCAACAATGAAGACTGCTGTCAGCCGTCCTTGTTTTTGAACAGAAATTTAAAACTGATCGTTCTGAAAAATGTTTCTTTCCTGGAAAATTAATTTCATCTAACGTGATTGCGATATCATTGTCTTATATTTACACAGGAAGTGGTCTTGCGTACTAATGTATTCATCCTCTTATCTGCCCTTCTAACATAGCATTACTCACTACATCGAATAATTGTTACTGCGGTAACTGCATACTTGGTATAACTCTTCATGTTGTGTCTAACGTTTACCCAGTATACTTCATCATCAGTTGTTCGTCTCATCAGCCATACGTATCTGAAAGTTAGCCTTAAAAATGAAATATTTTCAGTAAAACATAAGATAAAAGAAGTGTGTGTTTTTGCTTTGGATTTGAACGTTTCCAATATTCGAGGAAGAAAGTAATCGTTTATTTAGAAGTTAAAGAAGTTAAAGTTTCCTGCACTAGCAGAATGTGTGAAATCAATGAGCAAGGATTTTAGCTTGGGTGTGAAAATATTATTAGAATCACGTCCGGTTTTGAAAATATCATCAGGCATTAGGTTATTAGGTTATTATAAGATGACTCGCATGGGTTCTACGAAGCATAGCTAAATAAAGCAATTCGTTGAATTGTGGAGTTGACAGATTGCTTTGGGCCACATGCACGTAAGGTACGGATGCCTAGAAGAGAAATAAATGCTGGAGAGCTGATAGGGAATTAAACGAAGCTGCAGAGAAACACAGAGAAGCAAAGATGATTCGTTAGGTGCAAATCGGCAGGTGAAGTTCTAAAGTGTCATAATTATTAAATACAAGTCATCGCTAAGTTGTCAAATAGTACAGTCGTCAAATCTTTTGGCTTACTTCCATTATTTCTTTACATTGTGCATTTGCATTACTTTACGTTAAACATTAGTCTACTGCCTTCAATTCCGATAACAAAGATATCATCATCCTTTATATATAGTATGGGTTTTCAATATTTAATTATATCTGTCTTTAATGTTAATATACGATATTACGGAGTTTTCAGATAAGATGGAAAGCACCTCTAACCTAACCTAATAGAGAACTTTACTTTATTAAACATTTTGTTTTCGATATTTCTGTGTACTTGACCTTGTATTTGACGTCCACGAACGTACTCTCTTTAATAATATCTCGTGCGTGCATTTCGAAAGCGAAGAAATATCTCTAACTGGATTGCAATAAAATCACAAACTTAACATGTTGTGTAAACCTAATATCCGACACTCTTCGGTAACCTTTGATTTGAGTAGTCAGACCTTCTTAGACCTACATGGCATGCTGGGTCGATTCCTGGACATACAATTCTTTTCCGTTTCCATAAACCAGTTTCGTCGGCAAGTTTCTGCATTGTTGAGCGGTGTTCTAGCGACGCAGACATTTATGCATTTCACCTTTTCAATTCGATTCATTCCTGCGGAGCTTGTAAAGACCTCTTCTTAGATATGATATCCAACTCATATAATCCTCCTCAAGAACTAGTAGCTAGCACTCACGCGGAAAGGCCTTGGTGAAAGATAAAAGAAGATTTTCCTTCACCACGAAGGAGAAAAATCTTCTTCGAAAGAAGAAGAAGTGGCCATAGGTAGATCCATACCTCGTAAAGCTTCCGCTGGTATTGGATGATTTTAATAAATAAGATCAGTTTTCAAATGAAAACGATGTGTAAAGACATGAACCCAGTTACCTTCGTTCCGATTCACTTCTTAAGTCAAACCGGTTTCATATATGCAGATTCATATGCAAAACACCGCAAAATTTAAGTGCAGGGACGCTCATTTCCTGAGATCAGAGCATAATCGATAAATTCAAATCAACTTCAACCTCTTGAGGTACTTCTGAATACTATCATTGCCGTTTGCTCTCTTATTATTATACAGTACAGTAGCAGTCATACGAATGCTTGAACAAGATGCTCAAATGCTTCCTTATTGTCTTCCTCATGGTTATATTGTCTTATAACCAGAATAAAATTGATTTTCGAACATGTAAACTTACCGTAGTCGAAACAGTAAATCACGTCAACTGATTTTTTTGAAATTGAAAGGACAAAGTCAAGATTTTAAAGATAAAAACCTTAAAGTATTTTATGCTCTAACAAAAATTGGATATCGATCTAAAATTTGGTATAAAAATTTATCTCTTTTTCAAATTTTACATATTTTTTGTTTTTTCACTCACTGGTATTACGATAACACCAATCTTTAGTTGCAATGTTACAGTCGCTTTACCAGTCGCGAGCATAGCTTAGTCTTACTTGTTTAAACTTAAATAAATTGATTATGACGTGTGCGCTGAACGAAGGATCATGTGTTAGCTTTTGCGATGATACCGCAATTTTTCCCTTTATATATATATACATATATATATATATATGCATATATCTATATTTGTACAGGTACTTACCTGAATCTATGCAAAATAATATCAATTTTGATGCATTCATAAGACAATCATAACCGTTCTCTCTTGTTGTTTAGTTCTTTTTATTTTCAGCTTAATTTAAACCGCATAATAAATTTGCATTATTATGGCATACATTAACGTCATTATTAATCAACTTGAAAATTTATCACATATGTTAAATAAATGGATATATCATTTAATTATGTAGCATCCTATGATTAATTGTCAACATACATTTCTTTTTTGTAATAATTTTGAGAGCAAGAGACATATGTTAAATATTAATATTAATTTTCTTCTTTTAAGACAAATTTTCTTAGGATAATTCAGCAACACTGCTCGGTTTGTGTAGAAGTTGCATAGAAAGCAAAATAATCTACAAAATGGGAAAAATAGTTGCATTCATCAGATATTTATAACATGTACGCAGTGCTTAACAGAATCAAATAAATTACAGTCGATTGCTTGTCAGTCCGTCTGTTTCAAATTTCAACTGTCTGTTTATATTCTCGCCAGATTAAATTTGAAAATAGGTGGGGTCGATTCACTAAATTCGCTTTCGCAGAAGCTTTGAAAAGGCCTCATATCTTATGGAAGTTGGCGGGGCCATTGCTATATATATTTACTAGATATGACTGTCTGCGTCCTCCTCCAAGTATGTAATGGTATCTGGCTGGACACAAGTTATGTCTCGGGCATAAGGTATATTATAATCTCTTAAACGATGTCATCTTTATCTTGTTTTCTTATATGGTAGTTTAGTGAAGAGCTCCTTATACTTTTACATAGAGTGTTACATTTACATAGCATGGTATGCTTACATAGTGTGCCAGTGTTTATAGTGTTTATAGAACTGTTCTATTATTTTAATGCTTTTGTTTTTCGAACGTGTACTAAATTCACTTTAGTGCACAATCAGCGATAAAATACTCTACACAACTTCACCCATTACCAAATCCACTAAGGAATTTAACAAAGTTTATATGCGAGGTTGTTCAAAACTTGCGCCACCTCGTAATCTTCCAGCTTTACCTCTTGTGCTGAATTACCATTTTCCGTTTTTGTCAGGAAATCTCAAAGACATTTTTCATATGAACGTCTTTTTCAAAATACCCCATTTAGAAGGGGAAGTGCACAAAATCTTTCGATTCCGTATTACCTTTCAATATAAGTTTCCATTAGAATATTGCTATAATTATGACTAGTAGGTGAAGCACAAGGACATGTAGATGGACATAATACGCAGACGTTTAAACCGATTTAGGAAATGACTCAAAAGTGAACTAGGTGAAGCACAAGAACGTATGGACCGACATAATACAAAGAGGCTTAAGCCGGTTTACGAAGCGATTGTGAGATGATTGAAGACACAAAAGATTCATTTATGGTAAGTCGTTATAAATCGATTGGTATAATAAACGATGAGTCCTAGCAAAGCGGCAGGAATATATATATGTAAGAACTCAGACCTAAGGTGCGGGCAGTTCACCAGGGGCAATGACTAACGGTAGTAAGTAGACCTTGGCTTTGAGAATCTTTTTTTTTCTTACTCTACAATAAGTTAACGTCCAGCTTTCTCGCAAAGATAGGTTTAATTTTATCAATAGAACTCCATATATGTGTAGGGTCCATATTTGTTAATCCTAAAAAAGACTTCCGCGGAAACATAAGAATTAATGAAACAAAACCTGAAGGTCAAGCAAATTTTCTTTCACACCCTTTCGAATTTCTAGCTACCGAATTCAATTATTTTTTGAACTTCATACATACTATCGTCCTGCGGATAGGAGCGGAACAGAGGGAAATGAGAAGAAGTCTAATATAAAACTTCCTATGTTTATTAATGCAAACATTTTGTGAGTTGCCCGATAAGTCTTTCAAGTTATTGCGTACTAACGTACATGTACACCCGAGTAATAAATGCAATAATAAAATAAATTGTGGATATAGTTATCGAAACGATTCGAGCCCAAATATATTTCTCTAAAGTTCTTAGGCAATATATAGATATAAATGTAATAAATTTTGCATTCGGATATGGCGGTAAAATCAAATTTAACTGATTTGCTGATTCAACTTAAGCAAGTTGTGAAGGAGGAAAATAAAATTTGGCTGCGATGAAAAGAGTAAGAACATAACGCGATTATTATGCAACAAGAGTTTTGAAAGCTCAACTGCACCGGTGGTGACACAACGAAACAATTGAAAAATCAACTTTAGTTGCCAGAATTTGTCATGCTTGTCTTTCGAAAAGTATGCAGAGCACGAGTCAAAGATGCATAAGGAGAAGCTAGACGCAACCTGATTTTACGTCAATTTGAATTTTCCTGCCTTTTTTTCTCATTTTCTTTCTTTTTTTTTTTTTTTTATTATTATTTTAACAAGAAATTTTCGTCTACGTTCAGAATTGAACGAAACTACATTTTGCAATTGCTATACATTTGCACCTGATGTGACAAAGTGAAAAAGTTACTTACCCGTACATGCATATTTAAAGATGCCGGTATATACATTGTATTTGCACTCATCCAATACCATTGCACCCAAGTGCACGCACATACAAATAATTGTACATACATACATACATACATGCATACATACATAAGCCGAGGGCGGCATACAACTATATGAATCTATATGCAATACATAGATATTAGCGGGCATAAGGCAGACACTAATACAAGTTTCTGTATATAAAAGTGTTTAGGGGCAGACAGATGCGGGTATATGTGTATGACTGTGCAAATATGTGATTGTAAAGTGTGAGTTTGAGTGTGCGTGTATATTCATTTGCAATGCGTTTGTATTGTAAATAAGATTGAATTTTTATAAACATTTTTGTGTGATTTCTGTTTGACATTTGAATAATTCGTACATTTCACGCTATTCTAAATTTCCTTTTCTTATTTATTCTCTTACATCTCTCAATATTTTTTTTATTTTCGAATGAATTTAATTCCACATCGGACTGCGTCAGCCATGTAAAGCAATTACTTTAGGGATTTTTTTTTGCTAGGGATAAAATCAAATCAAAAAAGCGAGGGAAAATAAAACCTAGCAAACAACGGAAAAACTTTTCTAATGAAAATTTCAAACAAATTGCATGGGTATGCGGCGTTTCATTTGAAAATTTTTAACAAGCGTCACATTTCTCCCTGTTTATAGCAGTTGCATGGAAGTGATTTTATTTCAAATGTACCAAATTACACGTACACTTTTATGCCCGTGCATGCAAAAGAAAACGCGTAAATGAACCGCAATACAAGAGAGTTTGGACCATTGATTGCATTGTGCATTCATATAAAGTACGCACAAAATTTCCCTAACGTTGTGAACCTTTAATTTCGTAATGAGTAATATTCCATACCTTTGTTCAACAGTTCGATACTTAGATGGTTAGGTGCGAAAGAACTAACGCCTTTAACCACTACGAGGAGTAAATTAGATTGATTAAATGTCTCTAGCGCGTAGAAATACGTATCGGACAATAGAAATGTCTGTCTGTCTATCCGTCCGTGCATACCCATTTGTCTTTCCGTGAAAGTCTGCCCTCTCTCTCTCCGGGCTAGGCTTTCCTTACAAGGAGGGACAACTTTTTCTTTGTTTTGACAGAGGATTCTTTTCTCAATAGTGATCGTAGCATGAATGTCGTAAGATTTACTGTAGCTTTAAAAAATACTATGGCTAAGCTGTGATCGCGGAACTGGACTATCTTAATGTTTTCTTTATAGGTCATTTAAATTTCGGAGGAGAGGTTCAACTTTAAATAGACAGTCAAAAAGGCATGTATTTGCTAAACCAGCGAATACAAGTTTTTCCGTTTTCTTCAATATAACCTAACTATTAGGAAAAATAGTAAATGCTGTTCGATTCGGATTGTATCGTGTATTCAATTGAAAGTGTAGCTATCTGCTGTCTGCAGTACAAACTAAACCTTTTTAAAATAGTTCCTTATACCAAGGGTGACGAGAATCAACAGAAAAGCTTCGTCTTGAAGACTACGGATAAATATTCAAGAAATTTCGGTGAGTCCATGGTTAATTCAAAATCTGCGACACATTACGCACTTGAAGCGTTATATATGCCTCGTCTCCCTCAAAAGGATATGACATGCTCTATGCACACGCTTTCGTTCCCAAACTTCAAAAGTAATGATAAGCTGATTGAGAACGTCTTTCCTATCCCCTGTGAAGAGAGGGCAGTCCGCACCATCTGTGAAAAAAACAATAACTATTTCATAAAATTTGTGTAGAACACGTAGTTTAATCTCAATTTTTTCCTTAGCATCCTCCACTGCCCGAAAACCATTTCAAGTAAACAAACAAATCCTTTGGAATTACCAAGAAAGCGCACGTAAATGTTTCTCTCCACTAATCCAATTTGTGTGCAACTATGTGCAAAGTGCTGCCAAGTCTTGTAAAAACATGATTTCAAATATACCCCACATACGAACGAACAATTGGATTGATTGGATTTTCACTCTCTATTACAATTCAAATATCGTAAGAGCTGCTGCTAGTAGGTCTCAAAAGCTTCGGTCTAACCCGGCTAAAACGCCTTTATCCTTTAAACTAATATTTGTACTTGTATTTCTTCAGGCAATTTATAGATACGAGCGTGCAGAATTTTAAAAACCCTTTGAAAGAGCACGTTGCATAACAATTTTTTCTGAGATCGAAAACACGACACAATAATTTCTTTATTAACGGTTTACTGCAGAATCTTTTTATAAGGGCGCCTCAATTGTTTGCTTTCTCCTTTTTTAAGGTTATTCCATAACATATGTGTCGAGTTCTTTTTTAACGTTGCAGCTATTCAATGTCTACTAGTTAATAACAAAGCAGAAAGCACTTCAACAACGTTATTCAAATTATTCAAGTTCGGTCACGACACCTTTTCATAAACCAACGCCAATTGTTACTAGTTTTTCGCGTTGTGAAAAAACTAAAATCAATGCATAAATTTGATAATCCTTCGCCATAGGCACCAGCAAGGGGTAAACAGAATATTGCAGTTTATAAAACGAGACTGTTAACGATGACCTGCAATTACCGGTTGCAACGGTGCAATGTGTTTTGTCATAAGAATTCATTGATGCTTCTTTTGGCGCAGTGACTTCATTAATAAGCAAAATTGTTTGCTAGCAATTATTAAATTAATTGGTATTTAACATGTTATCTGCGTGTAATGTATTTCTTCAACTTTTTCCCCGCTCAACGCACAACGAACCATACTTTTATGAAAAATTTTAATTTATATCCGTTTTTCTTTTTTTTGGATATTAAATTCATTTGTCAATACTAAATTAAATAGCTTTTATTGTTAAAGCAGATTTTATTGCTAAACAAGTAAAAAGATTACAATAGGGCACAGCCCACTATTAAATACTATACACCGCCCTATCAACGTTTCCATTTCTAATAGCGCTTGTCCTTGGACGCATCAAAATACCTCAACAATTGCGACCTACGGGTTTAACAGAAGAAAACCAGACGGACATATAGACAGACAAGCTTCGTTATAATAAAATTTGGATCCATCCTAAGTCCTTCTTGGCACTGGATATATTTGCACAAACTTAATACGATATGATCGCAAGTGCTATAGGGTATAAAAAAGTTTAATTTATTTCTAACTTTAGGATATTAAAAGGACGCAGTAAGTTTTTGAAAAGATTTCTTTGTAAAAGTAACTCTTTAGCTTTTCAAAAGGGCTCTAGTCGCCCGTGATTACTTCCTCTCGTCTTTCTAGCAGGCTTGATCCTTAAGAAAGCGCTTTTCATTTTATAAATGGCAAAATATATTACCACAAAATCGGAAGTGTTTGCAGGGTTTTACAAAAAAGGCTGGCCAGTTAAAGACGGCCACTTAGCGCTGCTCGATCTAAGTTCATTTTTGACACCAAAGCGATGACCCATGCGATCACTGTCGCACAATAATAGTGGGAAGACTCTTATAATTAGAAGTGACATAGAAGATAAAGTTACTACAACTAGAACGAATGGTCGTTATCTTCTTTGCATCGCAAAGATAGAGCTATGCGATAGCTATGTACGTACAGAGCTATAATTGCTGCATCAAATGGAAAAGTTTTTTAGCGAAAATCGATTATCGTAAACTGGTTCAAAGTTTCTATTGCGCACAATAGTGTAAAGTGATTGCACACTAAAAAATTATTTACTTTATATAGTTGTTGTCTTTCTCTTATTTTCTACTTGCGAATGCGGAGGATTCTGGAGAAATGTCATAAAGGAAAGAGTAAACTAAAAAATAGAAGTTAATATTAGAAACGTTCTTGCTGCGAATAAAGCTCATCATTTTCCGCGGACGATGCAAAATATCCATAAACTAGCGCTTAGCGATCATTGCGCTGGAAGAAAACAACAGCCGCCATTTACTTAAACTTCATGACTCTGCACATAAGTTATTACACTCTTTTTTTACCATACGTTCCTGCGTTTACCCTTAACATCCATATCGCCTGCTGGGTTTATGTCTTTGTTTACATGGCAGCCTGTAATGCAATGCAATTTTACTTAATCGCATTATTATTATGGTCGTCAAAATTCCTTTATTACATCGCCATTTTGTTAAAATGTAATCTTTATTGTAATTTGTTGCAGTTCCCTTTCAACAGAGCTGAACCTGATATCTTAGCAAACTATAATTGTGTTTAATGGATGAATAGGTTGGATGGAGAGTAGAAATATGTTGCATTTATTTGCAAACTTAACTGAAATCTGTATCCAACTTCTTGTCAATAATATATTCAGCAGTTAATTATTTATAGTCTTCTTATTGTCTTCCAAAAAAGGTGAGTTTTTCAGTTCGGATTTGCTTTTTCATTTATGTGGAAACGATGCCCTTCTCGGGGCAATGTTGAGCTTCAAGAATAACCAAAAGTTACACATAACTAAATCGGGCAAATAGGGCGGTTATCAGACGATATTTTTGTCGAAACATTCTAAAAGAAGCAGTGCATAGCAGGGAAATGTGTTATCGTAAGACGTATTTGGAAGCCATGTAATCTTTAAAATTCGATTGCAAAGGAACGTATGTCAACAAGGTCTCCAATGATTAATCGATAATTTCTGATTATGGGAATTTTTGACTTTCTTGACGTAATGCTGAAAGACGTTCAGAACTCCTTCTATGTCTTCTTTTGAACAATTTACATCAATCAGGTAGTCCATCGTCATCAAATGCCTTCTTCAACATTTTGAAGGTCGGAAATTGAAAGCCAAAATTTGATGCAATTTACTTGCTGAACTTTTTCGCTCATTTGAGAACAGAAGAAAGCAAGATTTATTAAGAGAAACATTACCACGTTTTGCTTACGTTAGTATTTTTGATCACAAGCTTCAGCATCTTTCTATCTTTGTACACACATCCCAGGGAGCGGCTACCCTCAGACAATTACACTTAAAGCATACATTGTTCAACTTGAAAACATTACTGCTTCTAGCCTCCCTTCTCGAGTTATAGCTTTTTCTGACTATCACTGTATTTATATGCGCAAGGAATATTCCCTGAGTTATCGATCTAATTAAAATAAAAAAACTTTATTTTCCTTTCCTTGATATCCGATTAAATTCTAGAATTAGGCCAAACGGATCTCATGTGTGAAGACATGCGGTTTTGTTTTTGTTAAATAATTCTTGCAGCATATTATTGCGTGTGCCTATGCACATTGTTCTCCAATGATGTTATGTGTTTACGCGGCGTATTGTTAAGTTAAAGTGCACTCGTACTAACCGTCTCGGATATCTCAGAACGAACACGCAATTAGTCAAATAATTGTAAAATAAATGAATAACTGCTTGGGAATGCCGTAAAGTATTTATTTTGACATTCTCAAGTGAACAGAAGAAAGAGAATACATATTTATATATAGATGTTTTCATCTTGCAACTTCAAAACTCTATCTCGAAAATAATAAGATTTTTATTTTAAGAAACTCTTCTACATTACGTACGTACAGATTCTAGTACTTAGTTCCAAACAGTTTTATGTCTTTATTTCCTCGAATATATAGTAAATCATATTCTTATCAAAAATTAATATGATGACAATTCAGCGACTGCATTAAACTTAAAACTGTCGTCGTCTGTTGCATAAAACGGAAAAAATAAAAAAAACACCAATTTTTATTTGAATGTTGAAAGCTTACGGAAACTCTAAAACCATCTCAAGGGATTCACGTTCATAAACAGCACCATTTTACCCCTGCTTGCTTAATGTATTAAAACATGTTAAGCACGCATATGCACACACTATTACACACTTAAAGTGCGGTGCTATGCACGCAACTTCCATATAAAGTCTTTCAACACCTTAATGCAATTTCTATCGCACACAAACATATGAGCTTAAAACATAAACTGCAGGTGGATTTTAAAACACTGTAATCAATTTCAGACTCCCTGTAAATTACGTTTATAACTACATATATATATATATATGTGTGTGTGTGCGCATATTATATACATGTATCATGAGATTTTCAGTACAGCTGCAGTAGCTTTTGAAAGCTATTGCAAGACAATAAAATAAGTTTTAATTGCTTAACGTTAACAAATACATTTTGTAAACTGAGCATTGCGAGGAAAACGTAAAACACGTAACCAGTAAGGAAGATTTAATGATTTTTAGGCGAATCTTGGACACGCAACATCTGAAATAAATTAAGCTTTGAAATTTTGGTTTTTTCGCCCAACTAACGCCGAGTTCAAATTTTCAACGCCATGAGTATTATATACAACAGTAGTCTTCGAAGGTAAGTATGAGAAAACTGAAGGATACGAACTTTTAAGATTAGATGAATTAAATCAAGAAACCAATCTATATAAATAGACATGTAAATTAGAGATTACTTATCCACTGATAAGTCGATATTTGGCTCAGTGAAGAGCAAAAAAGATTATCTCCATTATAATGTCGAACTCGACGATGAACGCAATTGAACTAGACAGTTAGATCAAATTCCGAAACAGAGCAACGGTAATACAGAGAATAATTTTGAACTAGAACTTAACTTCCAGTGCTCAGAATAACAACGACAACAACACCCCAGACTATGTTACGGGTACGCGAATTTCTCGTGCAACAGTTTCATTCGATGTTACAAGCACATCAAAGACTGAGAAACTGTCCAAATCAGCCGTCCTTGATACGATCGACACAAGAACATAGAACCGCAACGGCTCAAACACTGTCACGCCTGCATTTGTTCACTATTAACAATTAATTGCTCAATGTGTAGAAAAAAGTCTTCGAATTTATAATAACGAGGGGGGAGAGATGCTATAATTGAACCTGATAAGAAGAGCACGGATTGTAAGAATGAAATGTGAATTCAAAGTTAGTGCATACTAGTTTGCCTAAAAGTTCTTCACCGATTGCTTTGAAATGTTGATATGACGTACATTTGGCACAAAATACATTCGAAGAGAGACAGTTTTTTGATGCAGTTCGTATACCCCTCATTTTAACGTAAAATGCTTGTATGAGCCGATAGAATATACAAAAAAACTTTTTATTTTAGCTAAAGGGGAGGCAAGGACGATCTTTATTGTGGGAACATATGTAGATGTACTTTCGATTTTCTTTTCCTCTTTTTACGTACTCTATAGATAGGTTCGCGGCGATGCGTAGATGGGTACAAATAGTGTGAAGTAGATAAGAAAAAAAGCATATAACAGTTCAGATCGAAAAAGAGGCTTCAGCCAATCACTTTTGATTATGTTTTTGTACCCTACACCACTTGTTATACAAGGATTTATTAAATTTGTACTCATTCTTATAACACCCAGGCGGAAATGAGAGATGCCCATCTTTTATTGTATTCACCAATACAGAATCAATCTCTATCTGAGCTTGTCTGTCCGTCGCAAGTCGTAATTCTTAAAATATTTCAATGAAATTTGGTAGACCGACATGTTTTGGTCCAAGTATGAATGCTATTGAAGATGGTTCAAATCGGACCACCTTTTCGACCGCTCCCCATATAAAGCCTTATATGAATAACTGTATTAAACGAAGTGCTGCGAGATAGTTAATGTTAGGCCGTGTTCTACTATAGTTGTTACTACACTTGTTATTTATTAAAATAAATCTTTATATCTTTTATTTATTTTTCAACTAAAGAGTTACACAATTATTTTGTAAGGAAATTCAATAAAATAGCAAAGATATTGAAAAAATTTTTCATTTTTATTTATTTATATTATTCAACATTTTTAAGAAGAGACCGATGATCTGTCGCTGTGACTGTGTTGACCGATGCGAAAACTGATTTTAAGTTTTTCATAGACATTTTAAAACTTGACATTTGTCACTATCGGCTTTTCTTACTTTTAAATCTATTTTTCTCATTGATGATATTTTTAGAATATAAACAAAATCCTAGGAGATCAAAAGCGTCATTCGGGAAGTTCTCTTGTGCGGCACTTGCCGCACAGCACTTAAGACATCAATTGATATAAAAAACAAAACAAGAAAACTCTATTGAAAAATAATAAATATTAAAATGAAAATTTTTTCTTTAGTCATCAACTCACATGTAAACTTTTGATGGTTTTCGCAGAAGCATTTATTATCTTTCGAAAAATCATTTGGTTCCCTTCGAACTTCGAAAAACACAGAATTTCAGGTCTCTGTAAAAACCTTAAAAATCAATATTTTATAAATTATTTTTGCTTTCATATCAAAAATATTATCTTTTTTACGCTTAATAACGACTCATGCTAATGCCGAATGTGTTGTTATAGGCGAGAGCACGTCCACGTACTGATAAGGGAGAAAGTATGACCTGTTACGAAATGATTTTAAAAAGTTTTTTACATAAGCTTACAATGCTCGGATTATTTATATATATATATATATATATATATATACGTATGCATTTAGGTATCCATGGTATCCATAAATGTTACATACCAAGAGGAGTAAAGCTGTCGAAAAATTACGTATACCTAAAGAGAAATGTACAAAGGTGCATCAGCGTTGCGCGTTAGAGTAGTTCAGCGATTGAACTTTCAAACTGATATCTGCCTCAACAATCAGTTCTCAACTTATTTTAAGCCTCCCCAATGGCACAAAACGGAAGATTTACTTTATGCCAAAAGCACTGTACGTTTATTATGTGAGATCCTTTGCAAAAGGGCTTTTTAAACGCAAATCATTTTCAAAAACTTGCTTCATTAGCAAACAAGTTGTATCACTTTTTTGAACCGTGGAACACCATAGCCATAAATTACTTCCAATTTGCCTTAAAAATGCTTTATTAACAAATATGTTGCTCAATTGCTGAAAACAGTGCGCAATCGACAAATTGGTGTTATGATTAGTAATCCCTCTTACAATTGCCATGTTCTCTCCTTAACCGTCTTCAAAAAACTTGGAGAACATTATAACGGTCGCAATAGCACAAGTAAACTTGACGCAATCAAAGGCAAGTTTTGTTCAAAAAATTTGGACATTGCGCGAAGATTATTGAAGTGGCCACTGTTTCGTGGTGACATGGTGTTGGCCTCGACGGGTTGAAATGTCAAAGAGTACATGATAACAAAGCGCTATTGCAGCACTACGGTAAAATGTTCATCATTTTACTTCTCCTCTTTCGCCTAAGTGTCCCTTAAAAAAAAAAAAAAAATCGCAACACAATGGATTTCAAACGCTTCATTCAAACAAACAAACGCTTCATTCAAACAAAAACAAGAGACAAATCCTACACGGATGGAAACGAGTTTTTTATGGCCACCATTAGCCTGTGTATTGATAGCGCGACAGATTGATTCCCATCGTACATTGCGTATGGTATAAAAAGCCTTTTAATTTTTTAACAAACGTTTCTTAGTAAGTGCGTCCATCTCGACTGATTTTTTAACATGACGTGAAACTTCTATTAGAGAAGAATTTGAAACCAAACTTAGGAGATAATATCAATTTTTATGCACAAAAAATGGATAGATTTTAAACTCTTGGATGAACGAAATACATCCGCAAGACATAAGATTCACATTTTTTAAAAACATGACAATTTTCAAAAATTAATGCTTTCCTATTTGAAAGGATTTCGCTTCTTTGTTACACGTAGACAAGCGAACCAAAGCTTTTCAAAAAATTGATTTAAAAAACAAATTGCGTCGATTTAAGACTTTTTTTCAAAAATCCCTTGAAAAAATTCTATGATCCTAAGATCAAGTTTCCGGTGGCGCGGTAAGATCAAAAGACATGGGTTTACAACAATGTTGGAAAATCGAATTTTCGAATTATATCAAATTCGGCCCTTCCGCTATAAGCATCTGCCCATCATTCCAGAATTTTTAAGTCGTAAGGCTTTAAAATAAAAGCTTTTAAACTTTGGGTGAACCAATAAAACGATTCCCCTGAATGTTATTGATACCAATAACAAAAACTTTGCGTCCAGAAAAAGGTCTTGACGCACATGCACTGATTTCTATTTAAAAAAACCCACAGTTAATAGACTAAAAACCGGACATGTCCATTCGGTTCTGTTATCCATCCATCGGTCCCGAATAGGTACGTTATGTATATATATATATGTAAATTCTCCAACGGTTAACACATATATAAATATTTCACAAATCTAACATGTTCCTCCTTGTAGTAGATATAAAAAACTAAAAACGATGTCGTGAATCAATCTCATTCACTATCAAATCTGCACGTGAGTATGACACGCTTGTATGTACGAATCATGGTTATACGAAAGCATTCATTTAATGTAAACATTGTTGCTTCGATTTCCTTTTTTACATCTTTTCTATTAAAATGGTAAATAAATTTATTAAATTGAACCTTATGGAAGCGTTACTGCACGCACAAACACTCGTTTACAGTGTAAACTAATACTTGAGAAATACATTTGCAATACAATGCAATACAAAAGAGATTGAGAGGGAAACATATACAAAAGCAAACGATACGCTCGATAACATTGTAAACGAAACTTCGCCTCAAAGGTATAGTTAGTAACTAATTTGTAAAACTGGAAGGAACTACATACTAAATTGACATATATATGCCAATGAGCCTCTTTCTAAAAATAGCTCAACGACCTAACACTAATGAAAAAATTGCATTTCTTTTAGAGCCCAGCTTGAGCCTTTCTCGCCGATTTCTTTTCATAATTACAAGAACATACATAAGGTTTTTATGGCGGATTTCCGAGTTTACGAGAGAGAAACCGATTTGATTTTGATCTGGTTCTTTTAAGCTTGTGTCGAAGCAGTTCTCCTAGTTTTATTTTTTTTTTCAATTTTTCGAAGCGAAAAACTGAGCGCGAGATTTGTAAATGAAGCATACCTTTGATCGAAAATTTCGCGGGTTCAAGGAAACTAATAGTCGTTCAGAGAAGGGACCACTTGAACACCTTCTGAAAGAATTTCGGCTGAACATAAACCCTTCATAATGTTGACGGGCCGTTGCGACAAGGAGATCCAATACACAAGAATGCCAATAATAACTTGAATTTTTCACTTGTGCTGTAATCTTGAAATTACAATGACTTGAGAATCATATCATAGCCGAACCACAATTAGGAACGTAACTTAAATACATGGTCACTAAACTATATTTTCATCACAAAATGAAACTCACCGATAGGAGGTTTTATTTGATCAGAACAGCATTCGAGAGTCTTATATAAAATCCTGTTTGTGTTGATAAGCCTGCATTGTTTCCTTACTTCTTTGACGAAAGAAGGCAGCCTGTGATAATAAGTGAGTTTGTGTTACCAGGACTTTACGGCCCAAAGAATAAGAGAGATTGTCGCACATACTACTCAGTCGAGAAAATATCGATGCTTTGAATAGGTATTCCCTGAAGAGTATTTTTTTATCATTCCAGTTCAAAATTTATGACTTTGAGCATACCATTATGAAGGACCAGGTGGTGAAATACTCCCTAGAATTTTCAAAGCATGTTTATGAACGCCAGCACGTACCAGGCAGAGTTCATCACTTTCTGTTGCTTAAAGTTGAAAGAATTAGACAGGTCCGCCTCTGTAGCGCTTCCTTTCCCCAATAGACTTCAAGCAGCAATTCTTACAAAAATAAATTCTAAAAAATAAAAAAACAGCGATGTCAACTCCACTTTAATCAAATTGTCGGTTCCAAAATAGGCAAATGCGAACTTTTTGCTATCAAACTTTGTTTATAGTTACTTTTTCTTTCAGTGTATGAGCAGGTATTTGTGCATGTTGTTGCATTCGAGCAGCATTGTTATTTACCTGTAACATAAACAAGGGCATAAACTGTTATTGTGCACGTGAGGGTAACACGTTCTATAAAGGAAACATAAAGAAAAAATCTCATAAAAAATCACGCGTCACTCCACACGGTTCTGGTGAAATTTAATTTAAACGGAACGTTTATATTGTTATATATTGGTTTTTCCAGTCTCCACACACAACGCAATATATCACTTAATATATAAATATCACTACCAACTAAACGAGTCTGATGTGTTTATTAATATTTTCGAAGTTGCATAAGTATAGTAAAAATCTTAAGTATAGCGATAACAATTTTCAGTTTACCGAAAATAAGTTTTGATTAATTCGCAAACGCACACACATTATGAATTTTAACATAAGGTTACTATTTAAGTCAATCAAAATGCATATACATGTAGTAGTAGCTTTAAAGCTGCCACGTGTAGAGCATGAATTTACAACAGGTCTGTGACGACCTAACCTAACTCAGGCACATACATGTGCTTTTGAATGCTCTCGCATTGCTTGTGCAAATTCGTTTCAGCAGATAAATCCAAGTTCACCAGTCCGCCATTAAAACTAAATTATAGCAAATCATGTTAACTTAGTTGGCAGTCGCTGTAAACCGCAATTACATTCGCGCCTTGGGCGAGCAAAACTTTCGTACTTATTAAACTTTCTCTTTAAGCGCGCGCTCAATTAATTCAAATTAACTAGTGTAGACCTTATTGTTGCACCTATCGTGTCCATGCGCAACGTTAGTTATTAAAATATTAATAATGTTTTGAATCTTTGTGCTACGAATTGCTACGAACTCTCGAGAGAAAACCCAATAATGCATGAGGCTAATTTACCGCACAAAGCTAGCGCTAGCAGCAACTCTTTCGATAAGCTAAAGCATGTATGGTCATTGAACAGGAAATGTCTAACGTCACGGATCACTGGCAATAACAACAACTACGGAAACAGTAATAATAATAATAACAACCTAAAGCTATATATGATGGCAGTGGATTAGTTAGCTAGTGAACCGGATAGTCAAACAAGTTGTGTTTGCTTTCCTTCCATCAGCCTTTGGCCATTTTCACAGTTTGGCCGATTTAATGTCATATTAGCTGAGAACAATATTTTATGCTACATAACTGCGTAGAATATATCCCTAAAGACAATGACTTCAATTGGCCACACATATGTGGTTGTGCAGCCACAAATTAGTTCTTTTTTTAAATTCTTTTTCAGATCCAATTAACTGGCTTCAGTTTTGTCTTTGTGTACAAATACACGTTCAAAATAATAGAGAAAGTTTATTTAACAAAATTTATCGTTGAAAATTTTATTTTTCAGATTATCCTCGCGTAGAAGTAGGCCCACAGAATCCTTTACGTATTGAACGTGATCATGTAGCCAAATTAGATTGCCGAGTTGATGCTAAGCCAATGGTTTCGAGTGTCCGATGGACTCGCAATGGACAGTACGTAAGCACAACGCCCATTCATACCATATACCGAGTAAATCGTCATCATGCCGGCAAGTATACTTGTACAGCGGATAACGGTTTAGGAAAATCTGGTGAAAAAGACATTCTACTGGATGTCCTTTATCCCCCAATCGTAGTAATAGAGACCAAAACCCATGAAGCAGAAGAAGGTGAAACTGTCATTGTACGTTGCAATGTAACATCAAATCCTCCAGCCGTAACGATCGAATGGTTAAAGGAAGGGGCACCTGATTTCCGTTATATGGGAGAATTATTGACTTTAGTTTCTGTGCGGGCAGAACATGCTGGAAACTATATCTGTCGTGCTACAAATCACATGCAGCCATTTGGTTCCAAGCGTGTTGAAGGAGTTGGCAATTCTACTGTTGCTCTTTTAGTAAGGCACCGTCCCGGGCAAGCGTACATTACACCGAATAAACCCGTCGTGCACGTGGGCAACGGCGTTACCCTTAGCTGTTCGGCAAGTCCACCAGGCTGGCCTGTGCCCCAATATCGTTGGTTTCGCGATATGAACAACGACTTGAGCAACACGCAAAAAATTTTGGCCCAAGGTCCCCAATATTCCATACCGAAAGCCCATTTAGGCAGTGAAGGCAAATATCATTGTCATGCCGTGAATGAGCTTGGTATGGGCAAAATGGCTACCATAACTTTAGAAGTGCATCAGCCACCCCAATTTTTAGCCAAGCTACAACAGCACGTGACTAGGCGGGTGGGAGATGTTGATTATGTGGTTACATGCAGCGCCAAAGCCAAACCATCTCCTATTATACGATGGATTAAGGATGGAACAGAAATTCTGCCTGGGCGAAAAATGTACGAAATACGTACCATACCCACCGAAACGTCCAACGGCATTGTCACTGTGCAAAGCATTTTAAAATTCCGGGGTAAAGGGCGTCCCAACGGTAATCAATTAGTTCCTGCTGATCGAGGCTTATATACTTGTCTTTACGAGAACGAAGTAAATTCCGCCAACTCCAGCATGCACTTACGTATTGAACATGAACCCATCGTTCTTCATCAGTACAATAAGGTTGCTTATGATGTGCGAGAATCGGCCGAAGTTATGTGCAAAGTTCAAGCCTATCCGAAGCCGGAATTCCAATGGCAATTCGGTAATAATCCTTCTCCTTTAACAATGTCTTCGGATGGCCATTATGAGATCAGTACACGCGTTGATAACAATGACATCTACACATCAATACTACGAATAAATCATCTCTCTCACTCAGATTATGGTGATTACACGTGTCGAGCTGTCAATCCACTTGACGCAATTCGGACACAAATCCGATTGCAGCCGAAAGGTCCGCCAGAGCGTCCCACCGCACTTAAAGTTTTAGAGACAGCTCACAATTTCGTTATACTGAGCTGGTTACCTGGTTTCAACGGTGGAATGTTAAGCACTAAATTTTTAGCCACTTATCGCCGAGTGACAACACCACGGGACCAATTACTTTCAGACTGCGCCATGTCAGCGCAAGCATATGCATCATCAAGTAGTGGATTAAGTTCTCCCGAATGGCTAGAGTTTGATTGTTTCCGCGATAATCCATGCAAGGTTTCACCACTCGATCAGCATCAGAGCTATGTTTTCAAGATTTATGCACTCAATGGTAAAGGTAGTTCCGGCTATTCAAATGAAGTTATGGCTACAACCAAGGTCAGCAAAATTCCACCACCGTTACACGTGACATATGATCCCAACTCACATGTAGTTGGTATTAATGTAGCAGCTACTTGCCTTTCGCTCATTGCTATTGTCGAATCCTTGGTAAATCGTGAGTCGTCAATAGCAGCATGGGAAGTCGTTGATACAATCGCAATGCAGGCATCCGGCTCTGAAGCCACACTTAAAGAAACAACAATCAATCACATTGCTCAGAGAACACATTACAGTACATCGGGACGACCGCTAGGTCACGCCGAAGATATTACACTCGCATTGGCTGAAAATAATCAGGGACCCGCAGTACGTGTAAAGTTATGTTTACGTTCTAATCACGACCACTGCGGTGAATACGCAAATGCTGAAGGTAAGTACAACAAATTGCAAACATCTACATGATTCGAAATGCATATGAATGCAGCTACATGTCACTGCCGACTTGGACTATGACAAGCACACATGTACTGGGATTATTGATAATTACTGTACACACAACTGAAACTGTTTCATATGTCCGGCTGTCTTATCTTTCCTTATTATTCAACCAATTCTCCGCAGATTTAAAACATGTCCTCGTAAATGACGATCACACAAGTGTAATTTTCAAACTTTGGTCTCGCCAAGCTCATAAACCATTAGTATGTCATGTAATCTCGATGTTTTGCAATAACGTCCACTTTTACGGCAGTCAACCATGCACACACATACGTATATATATTTTGTATTTTGCTTTCAGTTGGTAAATCGTATCTTATGGAAACGTCAAGTTTTACAACATCTGTCGTCATTGCGATTGTTATAGCATCTATAGCTTTTCTGCTATTCACCGGTTTCTCGATAGTATTGTGTCGATGTCGGCGCTCAAACGCTGCAAAAAATTCCAATGCAGCCAACGTTAAAGAATATGACCTAGATTCTGGTCGCCCATCAATAGTGGCCCAAACAACTGCCAACCAACCACCGCCTCCCTACTATCCAACCGGCAGTATTGACAGTAAAAGTCTCGAAGCACATGCCATGGAATTGACGCTCACTGCCGTCCAGGATGCAGAAGACCTACTCCATCATCATCATCACCACCACCAGCACTCTTACCAGCAACAAGAACAGCAAATGCAATCATCATCACTGCCTTCCAAATCAACAGCGAGCTCGCTGTATGGCGCACAAAATGGTTACGGCTGTCATATGACAAATGCAATTGGTGCGGAAGGAGAAAGCTATCAAGTAGTGCCATCCTCTGCTCATCATGCATTGTCCGGCGGTACAGAGTGTAAGTATAAGCAATTGTAACAAGTATACCCGTCTCCCAAGTACACAAGCATCAACAAATTCTCGTTGGTTAATTACACTACAATCAAACTGCGCATCCACTTTAAATGAACAAATTCATTCGAAATGCATACGTACAAGTACACGAAAGTAAGAACGCTGATAAAATCATAAAACCATTCGCTCTAATTCGACGTAGCACATGTACTACATGTACATCATACGATGTTTTAGCCTTTCCCTCACTGGTTGCATACATTTGTATGAACGAAATACATTTAACTAATAGGACAAAGACCGAAGAGACAAATGATAAAAGTAGAATCATGTTTATAGCAAAAAAATAATAATAATAATAACAATAAAGATATAAATTCGTGACAGTATTAAATGTTAAAACGTTCGGGATACGAAGTCCTTAAAAAGTTGCAGTCAAAGCATAAAATATCAAAAAAAACATAAATTTTAAAGAAATTTAGAATATAATTGTTATTATACACTGATCAATGAATCGTATGGGTTCGTTGGCAATAAAAAGTACTGCCGTCTAAATATACGCAATTTTAATAGATTCAGGATCCTTTTTTAATTGATTTAAACATAAGCGTCCACTTGCAACTCTTAGGTCTGTCCGCGTAATCTTGTGCACAAATTATAAATTCCCACTGTGTCAGATGATGGATTTGTCGCAATTGGCCAGTTAATACATTTTGACCAACAATTTGTGGTAAGCAATGCAAATACTATTTTCCGAACTTTCCACTTCTAATTAATTGTCCCATGCAAACATTTTAAAATGCAACTCTAAAAGAAGTATCCATTACAATTTCAACTACATGAAATCGGTTTCTAGCATATATGTTTTCTATGTCGATTTTTGCCGTTGTGAAAATTCAACTAGCAAGCAACTGATAGGCAAAAATATCACTTTAGATCTTGGTCTTAGCTTTAGTTTTATCAAAGCAGATAACACTAGGTACTCGCCGGTCATATTTGTCCAATCGACTATTTTTTTGCTGATTAACTTGTACAATATATATATATAGCGAATTACAGCAAATTTGGAAAGAAGGCCAAGAAGACCAAACCTAAACTGTTCCGCCTTATATTCCAATTTAATTTTATAGTATGGTATAGTGGCAGAGAAAGTAAGCACTTATCGCTTTACTTCTCACGTCTGTCCTTTCTGAGATTGAAATGTTTTTTACACACAATGGAAGGAAATGCAATAGCTTGGGATCTCGAGTCAAAGTTTATAAAAGAATAAATTCAAACATCAATTGGTCGGTCTATAAGGGCGCCTACATGTGTTGACCATAGGTCTTTCTTTCCTTTTTCTTCTTTTCATCTCAATCCCCAAAATTTGCTCAAAAACTAAAACAGGACTTACACTTTTTCTTTAAAAAGTCGAAAAAGCAAATCGATGCAAAGAGACGGCCAAGCTTACCGCAAGAAAATACGCAAGAAAAGATAGAGATGGTGGGTAAATAAGGATTTTTAAATTGCTGCAATCACTTAGGAAATACCGCCAAATTGTGATTTCATATATCGTAGGACTCGAGCATAGAGAAATGAATTTTTCTTTTCATTTAATTTCTTCCCAAAGTCGATTACATAATAATTGTCGTTATTTCTGCGAAAGTTTCGTGAAGGACAATTTATAATTTCAGCTGAAAAAGAACTACCGTCATGGTTACAGTTCCATTGAAAAATGAATTCTAACTGCAACCAACAAACAATTCAATTCCCAAAAGAGTATGGATTTAAAGTATATTTCAATGAAGTAAAGCATTTTGAAAAAAAGCTCAAGTCAATTAATAATAATGATTTTTCTTATACAAGTGTAACAGTGCATCAATTGTTCCATTAAATGAAATTTCTGACCCTTATTGTTTACAGTAGTACCGTGTTGTCCTTTAAACAGGAAAATAATAAAAACAGCAATATTAACAACAGAATAATTATGTTGACAGAAAACAATGCGGACAAAACGTGTATACATCACGGTAGAGACGGAGAATCACTTAAGTCAGCTTCGATGACAAGAGCATGTGCATGGAAACCGGAAAAACAATAGCGACCACAATAATTCATACAATAACAATAACAGTAAAAACAGATTTAACCCAATAAATGAACTGAGAGGAAAGATTGTTAGTGCCATGAATTACAATAAGTACTGTGGAAACAAGTAAAAGAAGATGGAGAGAAAATGCTTTTTTTAATATTCTTTTCTATTTTTTCTTTTATATATATATATATATATATATGCGTTACCTGAAAGAGAGAAAGCTCTCAAAATAAACACTAAGAGGATCACAGTTTTAAAAAAGTTCAACTCCCGTAAAGTGTGTCAGAGATGTTCCGTTATATATTTTGATAGACTCAAACTTTAATTAGCTTAAAAGCAGATGTAAAAAAACAAAAAATATGAAATTTGAAAATTCTCCCTGGGTAGGGTGCACTTATTCTAAAGGCCATTATGCAATGAAAACCTTAACAAAGGAGTTTTTGAAACGCTTGTAATATCGTTTTTTACAGGTTTACTTTTAAAATCCTGCAAAAAACCTAAAACAAGCAAGAACATTACAGTCGGGCACGGCCGACGCTTAAATACCCCAACCCGATCCCATTTCGCTTAACATACCAACACGTATACGATATATATAGTAGTGTTGTTGTCACAACACACTTCCTCATTTTCATAATGTAGAGAAATTCGACATCTTTAAGAGACGGCGCTACTGTATTTATAAGCATTCGCCCGATTTAAAATTCTCTCATGAGTTATTTCACTAACATATGTTCCACGAATTTTGCTGGAATAAATCGATTTCTATGCCAGAAAACATCGGAAATGTGAGTTTTCCTACATAATGTTTATGGGAAATGTTGTTAAATCTTGGCGGAAGGTAAATAGCGGTATTGAAAATGTTGTATCCATTGTGTGCTTTCATTTCGGCCGGTAAGCTGGTTGCAGTTTATTATGAGTTGCTGTAACCGAACGAAGCCATCACAACAAAACACTATCAGCAATAACTGATACAATTGAGGCGAAAAACGAGCACAATGTGTCAGAAGACTTGATGTGATAATTTGTGAACTTAATGTTGCACATTGCGATATCAGAAAATTCGCCCATTGCTAGCTTCTTTGGTGTACTCACCAAAACTTTCTGATTAACGTTGCTTTCAATCGTTTATAAAACTTTATAAAATATTCTGTTTACATGAAGCTTTTACCAGCCACCATATTTCATTTAGAAGCATATAATCCATATAATCCTTCTCCGTAATCTATCAATGAAATACCGAAAACGTTTTAATAAACATCAAAGTATTAGAAACAGTCAAAGAAACTCTTTCTAATACACGATATTTGGGACAGACTTGGGCTATCTTTCCAAATACAAAAAAAGTTTTGTTTTGTTTTGAGAACAGATAAATTTCATTCGTTGCCATACTCGAAAACTTAAAGGTTAGATAGGATTTATACGCATTAACTCGTGGCTTCTTTGCGAGCACACTTAGTTCCCTTGAAGTGAAACTAAAACGGCCTGCTTGATCTCAACCCACATATTATCAAACTAAACCGCCTTGAGAAAACTTAATTCATGATTTTTCAAAAGCGTAGTGTCGATAATTTCTTCATTGGATTACTTTGAAGTAAAACAGAAGAAACGAAATAAACGAACGAAGAGTCTAAAAGCAAGTCAATGCTTCCTTCTAAGCAATTCCACCAATTTCCCATTGACCACATAATGGTCGTGGAAAATTCTTCTTTCTTTCATTATTAATATTCACGGCAGTTACAGGTCCTCAATAATTAATTACCTTTACTAGCCCGGGTTAAGCGAGTATAGGCAAGTTCTGATAATTTTTTTTCCATATTGTGTTTTCAAGGGAAATAAATAGAGATCGTTTTTACAGCCGCCAAGTATTTATTTTAATACATGTTTCGGCTTTCAATTTTTATTCATCTTAATGTAGGACCATTCAATTCAACTCTCAGCAGACAAAAGAAGAACAAACCCACCACTACCGCATCCTCGCCCAACAATATTAACAAAAACGATGTTAGCAACAAGTCCACTGATTTTGGTCACATTACAAGTTCCGCGAACGATAGTAATATCGATAACATTAAAAACGATAAGCAACTGAGAAAATCTTTAAAGAAATTAATAATGGCGCAAACTACAACATCATCTCTATTAGAATCGCCCTTAGAATTTGTCGATATATTTGAGAAGCCTAACGTAAAACTTGCAGGTAATTTGAAGTACTTTGCACTTTTGTTGTGAAGCGCATATTCGATTACTTATGTACAACATCAGATAAGTATACGATGATGAAAAGCTTTTTGCACTTCGCTAAATGTTAATGCACAACTTTCTTCTTCAACTGCACCTTAACATAGAACTAATTTTTAATATTCTTTATACTAAACTTAAGATTATATTTTAATGGAACTGCTTATATCATACTTGTTTTAAGTTAAATTAACAAAAATGATAACACGTTTTTCAAGACAAAGCTAATCTTAAAAGATAATAATAATCTATAGACTTTACATTTAATTGCCTTATATGTACATATATACATACATATATTACTCAATAACTTTTGCGGTCTAACTTTATGTTCACTGTCGATCCTTTTCAAGATAATCGACGACTTTGCTTTTTTGCACACTTTGGACGATTTTCGCCATTCACTGTTCGCTCACATGATTGCGGATTTGGCGTTGCAATGCAGTGATGATTCCATGTTTCATCTGCTTCAACACGTTGTTGTCAAAGTGAGCAAACGTGGCAGTCGCTCTGAACAGACCTTTCTCATGAAAAACTGTTCATGCAAAATAGTAAAGATACTGCCTTTTGGTATATTTAAGGTGTTACGTACCTCATGCAACTTAACTCTTTGGCCTCCCAAAACGATTTTGTGCACTTTATTTAAGTTTTCCGAGGCAATCGCCATCGGTGTCCATACGATTAGCCATAAATTTATTTCTTCGGCGGACAATATTCATCGTAGCATCATTCAAGACAACGCTGATTACAAGGTATTTTTTCTCATTAAAAAGCAAATTTTAATCTAGACACGAAATTCGGGCGGTAATCGCTTAGCTGAAAGTCAGCTTTCCTCTTTGTATTCAGACGCTTTTGGCAACAGCTATACACAAAAGCGGGAGCTACATTTTTCCTATATGATTTTTTTGTAACTGTAACCTATAAACTAATTGTCAGAAGATTATGAAATTTTCAAGAAAATCATATGGTTGTGTTAAAAGTGCTTTTGTATATGTGTCAGATTGGACACTTACTGAGTGATATGTTACGTCTAAATATCCATTTGAAGTAAAAAATATTTCCCGGAAAAACGCTGCCTGCAATTATTCAAAACACTAATACAGGAATATAGTAAGAAAACAAATAACCAGGGCAGTTAGGCTGCAGACGGCTTCTGCGGAAGTCTCATTAAGATTTACTCCAACGTCGATCTAGGTAACCGAAAATAGAGAAACTGGGATTGAAAATCCAGGCAGCTTGTGCGCTCAGCTCCATTCGGTTGACAAACACTCTGGTCTGCTAACCAATAGTCGAGGAAGAAGAACTCTATTACATCGATCCTAGCTTCTGATCAAAATTAGAGGAATCCGGGGCAAAAGTCTGTGCAGTTTTTACAGAAGATTCTTTAAAATTAATCCCAATCGCTAACCAACCGATCAAAAGGGGAACAATTTCGACCAAAAGCGTAGAGAGTTTTCGCAAAATATTATGTAATTTCGAATTCATTTGCTGAGATATCAAAATCGCTTACAAAACTATTTCAGAGAAACTTCATATGGGGTTTATTCTCCTTTTATGCATTGAAAAATATGTCTTCAGGCTATCACATTTCATTGACCATATTAGCACTCACTACTCTTGTACGCATCTAATAAACTTCGAAGGAAACATATCGAGCTGACGAAGCTCGGCTCTTTTAACAGTTACCATAATCCCAAGCTGCAGCAACAGAGTCGTCTACAAGCCCGCAGTTTGCCATAACGGTAGTAATGTTTGTGTCAGTATATCAAATTATATCACCTCGGTACAGCTGTGAAAATGATGCCAAGCTTTTGTTTTGCGAACAATTATGCCAGTAGTAAACGAAAAAGGTGTATAATTATTACAAAACAAAGAGCACAAAAAAGGAAGTTTATTGAAGATATGAATAAATTAGTGGAACTAGATAGTAGCTACAAATATATTTAGCTTTAAAAAAAAGTAAAAATTTATATTGCAAACAAGCCCTTCGCTGCATTACTTTTAGTTACTGTTCATTTTCAAATTAAAGAAATCATATGTTTTGCAAAAGTGAAGCCAAGTTAGAAATGTTACTTCCGTATGAGTTCTACATCGTTTTGGTTGGAATCATAATTCAATTATTATACAGAATGCGTTGAAAAAATATCATTTCTGAAATTCTTCCCGGTATTTCCCCTTCACATCAAAGTTACATTACGGAAGAGCTTACTTGTCTAGACGTTCGCAAGCATCTTGTAAGTGGCCCTTAGCTACCATGAAGCAAGATACAACGATAAAAACGAAAGGCGTTCTCCAAAAAAGAAAAAAAAGAAAAACTTATACCCCCTGCAGTATGATAATTAATTTTTAAAGACTATATTTCAATCTATTTACTGTCAACAACTTCTGACTATGTCACACTGTAATTATAATTTCAATTTACAACGAACATAGATAAAATCATAATGATGAAATGAAAGTGAAATCGCTTTTAATGTTGTGCACATAAAGAGTTATGGCAAGAACACGTATGATTCTCGTGTAATTTCCGGCTTTTACTTTAAGAGGAATGCATAATGCAAGCTGTAAAACCCAGTCATAATTGGACAACAATGCAAAAATTTGCATATATACTTACACATACATGATACATGCTTTGTATGTTGTACATGATTGCAAGGACAATTACATAAAGTTGAGAAACAATGAAATCATTAAAGGAATAATAAAATATATTTTTACATTCAATTTGATATAAGCCGTGAATGGATAACATGCAAATGGACGTGACTTCAGTTGAAGACACCATTTCTTCATTGAAGGCAACATTCTTGAGTATTTATATACATATATATATATATATATACGCCATTGTGTCCCCTCGTACACATACGTGTTCATAGAGCAAACGAAATAACAGATTACAGACAGAGAATGTACGTAACTTATGCATTTATATGCTGGTTTTGCGAAAATGGGTTACACACATGATGCATAAAAGCTGAGAAAAGAAATCTATAAGCAACAAGTCACGGAATTCTATTAGAGTCATACAAAAGTTTAGTTAAAAACTGAAACCATTTTAAAATTGAGAAGCATTGCAATACATCACGTCTTGTAACTTATAATTTGGATGAAAAATCGATTTGAAAATTAGATGCAAACGTTAGCGTGATCAATACGATACAAGAAACGCACTGAGAAGTAATTCTATAAAATATAAAAGCTGCGCAAGCGATTCTTATCATTTTGCTTCTGGAATGTTAGATATAACACTTGATGGATTCTGATGATGACAGTGGTCTTCGCCTTGTCAAAATGCGTCCATTTCTTCTTGATGTTGCTATTCAACCGATTCAACCGATTCAAGGATATTGAATAATACACAAATGTTATCGTTTTACTCTTTTTGTTGTAGTTAAAGAAAGTTAGACCCTTTGACATCCCTTTGACAATTGCAACGCTGCCGTTTTTGTGGCGCTTCATAAGACCTATGATTTTCATTTTCTGCTTGATTTCAATGTGCTGAGATGAACCCACGTTTCGTTTGTAGATACTTCGCGACCGAGAAACTCTGTTAAAATGGCTCATTACCCATATCTGAACTCTTTAGGTAGGTGTAGGCGAATAGGTTTTTGATCCATTGCGAGCTTTCGTGTCACTTCTTTTCTACATCTGCATTTATTTTCCCATCCAAAATATTTAATGCAGACGAATACGCAAAGTTTGCAGTCGATCTTTCAATTTTGATTCCTCCAATATTTTTCAATAGATTTTTTGGATCCTTTCTGGAATTGCGAGCCCAATTCGGCGACTTGAACAGTATTCATCATCTCTGCTTGTAAGATTACATTTAAGTTCATTCAATTCTTAAACGTTCCATTTAGATTCTTTATTATAGATTCGAAGGACTATAAAGTCTATTGTTAAGAATATTTTAATTTCTCTCGTTGTTCGCCTTTCGAAAAGTTCGCTTTTTCCCAGTGATGAAAGAAATAGGTACACTGACAAATATTTTTTGGCAAAAAAATTGGTAACTTGCCGAACAACAAGCAATTTCTCCTTGGGCAATGTGAAACTGAAAGAATTTTTTTTGTTTGTATCTCGCTCTCTATCCTAACCGTTGATTGTAGTAATACTTGCCAAGGTGAAAAGAACTTCTGAACATTTTTTGTTGTTGCGTCGTACCTACAGTCACATTAAAACAATGAAATCTTTTTTGCCCCTTTTGGTCAACAACCGCATTACATTTCTCTTTTAGATAGGTTTCTGATATTTCTTAAATTTTGATCTCTGCATATTTCCAAGCATCAATGAGTTTTTGGAAATCCAAGGACTTGCGTTACGCTTAAAATAAAGCAACGCGGAACCTGTATTTTCACAAGAGACAATTCATCTCATCTAGACACAATAAAGCAAAAGGAGAGAATATATAAGAAAGGCAAAGAGCAAGCGAAGAATTAATTGTATCTGTTAGATAAACAGTTAAAAACTAAGCCCATAGTGCCGTTGAGTTGTACAGAACAAAGTTGTACCACCGCCTTATTAGCATCAATTTTCATGAGTTTCATTTCCCTTTTAAGAGTTATTTTAATTAATAAAAACTGTTATAAAAACAGAATTAAATCCGTCATACAATCTCACCAAACGGACCTGAATAAATAAATTAACATTCATAATAAAGAAATTAAAAAAATATGTAGCACATGTATGCAAATTCATAACAGAATGGCACAAATAAACACTTTCGAGCGTCCACGTTATTCAATTAAAACAAATTGATGTGTGAAAAATATGAATAGAAGCTTAAAACATCAGATAATTTGCATGCACGTACGAAGCATGCAAGTATATGTGTACCTAGCGCCTACTCGGAATCATACACGAACACAAAAAAGTTACATCAATGGCCCGACTAATTTTAATCATCTGACGTTGAAGATTAAATTGTCTCGCTTAACATTCATGCTGATCACTGCATCAGTCAGTAATGTTGTATAACGTTTCACTCTTTTATGGTAATTTGTCCACTGTTATGTTTGATTCATTTTCATGTGCATTACACAAGTTTTGATAGAAGCAAGATTGCCAGGTAAATATCTATCCCCGTCATCAAATAAGATATGTACTCTTATTGTATTTGAATTGGATAAGTGGCCTAACTGCATAGTCTGACGGAATCTAACTGCACTTTTAGGCGGATTTCTACCAGACCATACTTTAATGATGATATTTACGTGGTCGCAGCCAAGGCGTGTATTTCGTCGGTAAAGGTAAACACTTACCTATTACCACAGCCTATCTCCTTCTTTCCACTTCTTCTGTCCGTCACCATGTTACACGTTTAGGAGGCATCACCTATCTTGTAGAACAAGAAAAAACAAACCATTGCCCATTGTCTCTCATGTCACTTACATCTAATCTGTGTACCACAAAGCAAGTATTTTTCCTATAAAAGGGCAAAACCGCGATCCTTTTGAATCATATATAAAGAAATTTGTAACTTTGAAGATTTGTTTAGGAATTTCTTTCTAACTATCTTAACATCTAAAGAAATATTTGTTCGATATTTTTAAAGAATCGTCTTTCACTTTTTCTTTGCCTATTCGATGTCTCTTGAAACTAAAGCACAAATAATGTTTTTTTTTACTTTTTACGTAGAAAGAGAAAAAGTATTTGAACTTTCTTGCACTCGTTTATATTTTGCTTACAAAAATTCAATTTAATTAAGCTTTCTATTGGTTTATTGCTGCATCCGATAATTATATTTCAATAAACGTATATTGTCAACATGAAGTGGATTATTTTGTTTTAGGGTCGGCGCACCATTGTTCAATGTCTGAAAATAATTATACGAAACCGATTGGCAATCGCGCAAGCATTGCCAATACTCAGGATACACTATGGCATATAAAATACACAGCACCACATGACGGTGGCCATCTACATCATTCCAGCAGTCAAATTTACATTGAAAGGCCACCATCTGCATTCAGTGTGGACTGCGGAAATACGGGCGGCGATGAAGTTGGCGAACCGCTAGCACAATACGTCGTCGACTATATAGGATATCCGGTGCCTCCACCACCGCATATAAAATCTGTGACAACATCCGGCAACCAACATAGTACTTTTCAGAGCGCAAGTCTCGTCGAATCATTGTCATCGTCATCGTCCGGCTTAACCGCAGCTGTCTCTGGTGACAATGGCGGTGACAGAAATCAAACTCTCGCGCCTCTGGAAGAAAAGACAATCGACGATACTCAACAACAACAAACACAACCGCAGCTGGTGCCATCTCAATCCGCAAAGCGTTTTAAAACAGTAAAAAAATCAAAATACACGCACCATACTGATCAACAACAACAACAACAGCAACATCAACATCAACAGCAAGAACAACTGGGTAAGTACTTGAAATAGTATTTAAAAAACGAATCATTTTTCCAACAAAATGAGGGTAATTTACAAAACGAAAAGCATTTCGTGTGTATATTAACGCAAGGTCCCACATGTTCATAAACAGCCACCATATATGTTATATAATAACATAAGTCAGTGGATGTGAATATATTTAACGAAATAAGAAGAACTAGAAATTAAGTTTCTTTTCACGTAAACTTAAGGAAAGGCTAAAATGGAAATAACATTTTAAATCTTTGCAAAGTACAATGTTACAAGAGCGTGGAACAGCACTTGCAACTCCTCAGTTTCCTGTTTGAGATACGAAAATCATTTGTAATCGTTGATTGAGATTTTAAGTCCATTATGTAATTTTATTAAGAAGCGTTAAGGCTTTCGAAACGAAGATTAAGAATAATAGGTTTAAAAATCTATCGGCTTTGTAGGGAGAGAGAGAGAGAGAGGGACAGAGATAGAGAGTGAGAGAGAAGGGGAGGGGAGGGACAACTTTAAAGTAGTCTCATCCAATTTGAAAAGTGAATAAATCTAAACCAAGTCCAAAGTCATCACGCTCTCTGCTTCCAGTAACTACTACTGCAGTCAAATCTTACTAAGGCTAGAGCGTGACTATGTTAGACATCAAAGAGAAGTTTATTTCTAGTTTTTATTAAATTTTACAAACTTTGTTCATTGGATGACTTTAAACATTCGACCAACGACTTATATAATTTTCTTACTGTTCGCTCGGATCGTTCGACGACCAAACCCCTTACTTATATTTATGGCCAGTCTTCCCCCTATCATTAGGCACGTTCTAATTTTTAGCAATATCGTGACTATTCATAGGTCAATTTTGCCCGAATTTTAATAGAATATCATATCCAGTTATTGGTTACTTAATAAAGTCAACTTTAGAATTTTCAAAAAATAAGTATTCAGATCATATTTTGGTTGTTTTCTAATGAGGCTTTTTTGCGCAAATTCCTCTCATCTTCGCGCAACAATATTCTGCCTTTAAGAGAATAAGAATTGCAGAATTACTAGCTTAAAGCACCTCTAAGCGTTCTTGCACGACGTTGACTTGGGTCACTACCCGTATGAGTTTGCATTTGACAGACTAATTTTGTCGACTAACCTAAAGTATCAACACTTTTAATGCTATCGAATAATTTTTGCTTTGCTTTTTTTTTTTCCTTTTTTTTTGCAAAAGCATGAAGCAAGTATTTCTGAATGATGTCGAATAGATGGCCATAGCATTGAAGCATTAAAAGTAACATACAAAGTGTCAACGTCATATAAAAATGCCTTAAAAACTTATAGTCGGGCAAAGCCAATCATAAAGTACCTTAAACCACTACTTTCGGTATAACAAATACTAAATAGCCGGGCAAAGCCTAGTACCCTAAGTACCCTAAACCACTAGTTTCGTTATAAAAAATACTACATTTTAAACCTTCTTGCTGCCTAAAGGGTTACTTTTCGTGGGAATTCTTAAAAGCTCCGGTCGTATTATTATTCTGTAGATCGTCAATTGCATTACTTTCTTTGTATATATTAAGAGGTGGATGAGGTTTTAAGAAATCCTAATTTACAAAACTTTTGACTTTTGTTTTCCACTGCTTTTTCTCGAGAAAAATTACAAATGAAAAATTTTGATTACGTAAGGTCTTTTTCAAAATCCATCATTTTATTGGAACTGGTCATAAAAACCATATACCATTCAACCCATTTTTAACAGCATTCATCGAAACATAGCAATGTAGTCAAAAAATAGTAGTGCGACAAATTTCGTACTCGCAAACTTCGACTCAGAGATTGAATACAAAAATTCTTAAAAAAGGCAAATGTACAAGGGACAGACAGACAGATGGCCTTGAAGCTATCCAGAAATGATTCCGAAACGATTGTTAGTTATAATGCAACGCGGTTATAAATCATTTCGTTTTCCGCGTTGCCGAACTCAATATACTCTTGCACCACCGATGGGTATAAATACGCATAAAATGCGAAGTTTGCGCTGTAGTATCGTTGCATTTTTATTGTTCATTTTAGTTGTTTACTTTATTTTGTTACGTCCGCCGTTGATTTGATAAAATGTATACTGCATTTTTACGAGATAACTTTTATTACTACTAGTCAGCGCACTACTACGTGAAAAGAACTTTATTATCGAAATTTTTCATAACCTACTGATACTTTATGTTGAAATACAAAACACCTAAACAAGAAAAAAAATAGTTTCTATATTTTTATCCTCATTTATGTTAAACGAACTCGCCTTTGTAAAGAAACATAACGTTTTACTTTCAAAACATAATTAAATCTGTTTATAAATAAATTGATGGATATAATCTTATTAATTTCATATAACGAAAAAGAGGAATCGAGGAAACCTCCAACGCCATATGAATCTAAAACGTTATTAGAGAACATTTCTCAAAAGCTTGACAAAGGCTTTTGGCACTCTCTGTCTTATGAGTAAAACAATTTTTTATGTGATTTATCTCTTAAGCTGACTTAATGAGCATAAATGCTTTATAAAAGTGACTTTAGCATTATTGTCCCTTCTGGAACATATGCACGGAAAGAGAGCTATCAGTCTATGAAAGCAACAAAGTTCAACGATTGTTTAACTTTACGCAAGAAATCACAAGGAACGCTTATTTCGTAAGAAGCTTAAAATAAAACTTTTATCTTTTAAAACCATTAGAAAATCAAAAAAAAAAAAAAGAAAAAACCAAAAAAAAAAGAAGAAAATAAATAGAAAAGTTCCTCTTGATTAAACAAACACATATCCAGCCAAATATCGCAAACAGTTTTATACGCAATACTTATTGAGGAAACGTCTATAATCGACCATCGATAAGATCAATACACAAACATATGCTCTATTTACATTATTTGAATTCTTGTCAAGAATATTATAACAAAAGTTTTCATTCTTTGATGCTAGTGATGCATAACGTATAAAACGCATTTCTAAAGCGTTCATAATACACAATATGAATAAAGACTGGCAGCAACAAGAGTCAACACTGACGCGTATATACACAACTATATAAAATATTTATATACATTTGTATATTTGTATATTATATATATTATATATCTATATATATAAACTAAAATCTAGGTTAAAGTTTTCACCCTTCCTTCTTTCGTTGAAAATTTTTGAAATAATATTGAATAAAATTTTCTTTACAACTTTTACTCGAATTCTATATTCTGTATGCCACCACCACTTCCATTTTGTTACATAGCTTAGAAATCGTCAAAACATATATAGTAATATATGGATACGATAACGCAGTTCTCGTTCGTTAAAGGCGAAGCTGAAAGTACTTGAAAAACATTTATGTATTGTGTGCACATATGTATGTGTGAACGTGAGTGAATACGCATTAGAAGTTTCGAATTTAGAGCAGAATATTGTAACAGGAAAACAGAGAGAAAATTTTTAGTTTTGCTAAGAAGTTTTCATACAGTTTTTTCTTTTAGTATATCTATCAAATGTTTTTCAAGTCAAGCGATTTAATATAACATAAGTAAGAAAGTTGTACTATTTTGTTTCGAATTCATGTAAATGCCCGCCTGACTACGATCCTAAGGACACTATTCTAACATATATTCGATCTAAATTTCCGATCAATATTCACAACAGATTGCTTTCTGACATCAACGAATATGTGCACACTCGACTTTGTATCTCGGGGTTATATTTGTGCTGCTTTTGGCTGAATTACGTCCATCTTCACATTTATTCAAGACAATATCCATCTTCGATGATCTTCAAAATTCCAGTAAAGGTCCGAAGACAGACAAATCTCTAATTAGCTTAGGAGATTATTTAAGTTTTTCAAAAGCTCTGGAGAGGCTTCGGGTATATTGTAAAAACTTTCGCAATTGAACCAAGAACATAAATACAGACTTTCAATTTTTCAATCGTTATCGGCACGAACTTATATTGTACCTAACGAAGGGCGCCTCTAAGTATCACACCAGGAGTTACAAAATTCCTTTATCTGTATGATTTTTATTCATTTTTTAACACAGGTTGGAATGATTCGCCATAACTTACATGAAACGAACTAAAGACTAAAAGTGAACTAAAGAAAAGCGGAATCGCATATAACTTAAGCAATATCTTATGTTGCTCGTTATATAAGCAGAAAAAATGGTCCTTCTTACACCCTTTTATCCGAGGTATAAATAATGACTGCTCAGTCTAAGTGAGAAAATGAAAAATGTGGATTTTAAAACACACGATATTGAGAGTAGTGATAACACAAGCGGTATGCGGTTCATCAACTGCTAATATATGTCTTCTAGTTTCTTTCTTCGGAAGGAATTTCTATTATGACCTCCATATACGTCCACAGTAACTATTCAGGAAGTGCGATCATAAGTAGCTCTGAAACGTTTTCATTATTACATCCAACACTAAATACTAAAGATTACCGAGCCTTCTGCAACAACTCGAAAACTCTTTAGCTTTTAAGGATAATT
>CCAG010021584.1:0-26552 GCA_001077435.1 Glossina morsitans morsitans | reverse complement strand
TAATTTTAGGGGCAGGTTTTCGATAAACATTTATAGGATCAATCTGATCAACCGTTGCTTTCGAAAAAGAAAACCCTTTTGACCGAATAAGAAAAGCAATTTGGGACGCATTACGTGTTCACTTTCAAATTGGCATTAATGTATGCATTTGAGCCTCGATAATAAATCACATAAACATAGTATTCTTCAAAGACGATAGGCTTTCCTAATATTTCAATCCGTTTTTGCTAGAACTTTTAAAAGATGCTACAATTTTTTTAATAACCCCATTGTTTGATCTAAACCTTCTCTCTTCACGTATATCTTCGATATTTTTTTAACAAGCAAAAGCGCCTGGAAGATTGTATGGACAATATGAAGGGTAATGCAGTAATTCGAACTTCAATTCATCTAATCTTGTGGCACGATGTTTTTGTTCCGCTCTGAGTAAAAGCAGCTAAATGCTGAATATAGAACATTTCGATGTCTTTAGGATGTCGGTTACATCTTGCACTACTTCCATACGCCCGCTTTGTTGTGCACCTACGAGAATTGCCACAATACTTTTCAAGCTGAATGTGAACGGATTTTTTCCCCCCAAAAAGCAAAAATAAATAAATAAATAAATAAATAATCAACGCATGATATATGAATCGAAAGACAACAACGCCTCGTATAACCACTGCAACCCGTAAACAAAGGATCGAAAAGACATGTAGGTTTGAAAGGTATTATTTGAGGGTTAACATGCAAATTTACTAGAAACGGAACCTATACGCCAGTCCTAGATATTATTGACCTCTTAGTTATATTATTTTTGACAGATATCCTGTAAAGATTCGCTCGTATTTCTCCTACCTAATAACAAATGTTGCCAAGAAAATGACAAGAAAACGAGAAGCCCATCCTCTCTTCACACACTCAATAACTGGTAAGATACTATTTGTATTCCACAGTGTACGAATGCCGTGTAATTGTTTATTTAGATCAAAAGCTTGATCGACTGTGTGTGGCTCAACAGATCAGTCATTCTCAATCTAACTTCATATAAATTATATTATTTCGTCACATGGCTTCTTCGAGTGTTAACATTGGTATTTTCGAATTTACAGAGTTTGATATAAAAACTTTTAAGGTAGCGTTTGCCATAGTAGATATGTAAAAATGAAATTGGAATTTGCCAAGAGATGGCCTGTCTGTAAAGTTCTTTATCCATCATCACATATCGCCACTCAAAAATACTTTGCTAACAACGAGAATGTCGAGCCCTGGACCAAGTAATAGTATTTTTTCTTTGCCGGTGCAATACAAAAGAAAGTCTTATTTGCATCGTATCATAAGAGCCATAGACCGAAACATCATTCTTTCACATCACGTCCGTCCATCCATCTGCACAGCAAAACTGGCTGGCGGTATGCTGCAAGCACTTAACTGGAAAATGCTAGCTCATGCTGTTTACTCACTAAACTCGAGTTTTTCCGATTACCGTTTGCATGTATTCATGGGGCAGATAGCGGTTCAATTCTTATGAAAACAGCACAACGACAAAAGACAAGCAGTTTTTATCGCGTGGCATTCTCAAATTGTAAGAAAGATGAGAAAAATATAGAGAAATTGATATAAAGAATTGATGAGAGAAATCTCGTTTGTAAGTACCTGATAAACACGAAATAAGTGATTTCTAAACTAAGTAAATTCACGCGGGACGCATTATTATGCAAAAAGGAATCAGCCCGAGCGGTCAAGTAGCCAAGCTATGTCGACTAACATCTCACTGGTCGTAATTTCAAATTTCAAGTTCGCTAGAGTTTTCAATAAACTCGATGGCCTTTAGATGCTAAACCCTTAAGACCTTTTAGGACCTTAGAATTTATTTTCTCTAGTAACAATGCTAATATGGGAATTGTAGTCGAGTTTTCCAATCTAATTTTGCAACCAATTTAAGGAGAATGAAAAGTATGGAAAAATTGTTGTTATTTTAGGCAAACTTTTGAACTCGTAATTTCGAAATGACCCGACCGGCGATGGAGTGGATAAAAAGGGGTTAATGCTGCGCAAAGAAAACCTACATCTTACGGGATTTTCGACAGATATTTTCGGGATTCATGAGCATTCGACGCTTGCCGCAATAGATAGATAGATATAAAGCTTTACTTTATGTCCCCTACGCAAGCTTCAGATCTTTCTTCAGTCGTGAATTTTACTGTAACGATGCATCTAAGCGTGAAGATAAAAGTAGAACGAATTCCGCCCTTTCTAAATTTTTCTAAATTCTTTAAAGTTTTTTCATCCCCTTTAAATATTTTTGCAAAGTGAATTATATTTTCCCGAAATAGAGAAGAAATTAAATCTTTGCAAACTGAAATATGTTAAAAGTAAGGAGCAATAGTAATAAAAAGAAAGGAAAACACAAATTCAACCGGCACTTTTTCATTGTTCTCCAGAATTAACACACGTGTTGCTACCATCTACCGCACTATCGTCATCACATCAACGGCAGAGATGAATAAATTCGCTAGAATTTGCAGAAGAATGCGTTCCCTTAAAACCGAAAAAGCCAAAAACGAAAAATCCGGTTCGTCCGTTGGCCTTAATTAAATTTAAATATTTTATTACCAAAAAATTGCTTGTTATGACGACGACGGTAAAATAAAACAACACAACACAAAAAAAAAAAAAACGGTGACGTTAGCATAGCTATATAATCAAAAATACAACCACTGATAACAACTGCCTTTGTCATGAACCGAAGTGTAGATACCCATCATCGGTTTAGTGGGAACTAATGTTCATACAAGAGATTAGGTTTGTCTTTAACGTTGCTCCCGTTTGCGTAAGCTGTCTATTCCCGATTACGCCTAAGTATTTATGGAAATAGAAATGAATTGTCGTCGATTGCTCTCAATGAACAAAAAATATTTTTTATATCTGCATAATTTTTCAGGAGTAAAAGAATATATAAGTATTTGTGTCATGTCTCTATGTATGCATGATGTAGGTGAATAAATGCGGGCAATTGTCAAGAGTGTCCTGAATGAACTGAAAGGGTGTTGCAGACTATGAGGATTTTCGGTTTCCGTTATACATTTTCCACGCTTCATATTCAATTGGTTTAAATAATTACTAACGTATGCTTTATGACCAACAGTTTTTGACACATCTTATGCGGGTTTCCTTTTACCATTCGAGAGTAGGCTAGGAAAGGGTTGGCAAAGCGGTTATGAAAGGTTAATTTTAAAATTTATTGTTTTCATTTAATCCTTCCATGTAGAGAAATTAATTTTTTTTTACAAAGAATTTTGAAAAGAATTTTTTAATTTAATGCAAAAACAAAAGGTAAGGTCGGTGTCCTAATATTTACTAGTAAAATATTTACGGTAATTAGAATATTTTTTTTTTTTTTTCGTTGCTAATCAATCCCGAAATGTTTGCCGACATATGGCGTCATTTCCATAGGGTTTTGAATATCTTCTCTTTTTCGGTTACAAACCAGCATTAAAATGCCGGGCTGTTATAACAGTCAAACGACTTGATAATGCTGATAGAGGATATATACTTTATGGTATGTATTAGATGAGTAAGTAGCGGGAGAGGAAAAATCTAGTATTTATAGGCGGAGGATATTTAAAGTCCAAAGGACGTTGCATAGCGTGTACTTCATGTTACGCAAAACCAATGCTCTGTTCCCTTTATCAGTGTTATCTACAAATTTTGCGACTGGCTCGCTAGGATTCTTTCAAATCTTGTGATTACAACGACTTCGATGACTTTTACGGCTTGTGAATTTTTAGGTCACTGCAAGTATGTTTTCCAGCTAATTTTCTAAACATCCATTGAAATATCCGCAATGAAATATCCGTAAATGAAAGTAAAATTTGCTTTCTTTTTCTCCCTTTTGATATTCATTCGCGTTAATTATATATTCATTGAGTTAATGTAAACAAATTTGCTATGAATTTGTTTCTTTTGCTTTCATAACCTATTCAATTAAAGAGTTTATGAAGTATTGATTAACTGACTTGACATATGGTTATACATAGGTTTTAGTTTTTTGTGGATGTTATAGAGAAGAGTAATTTCAGTATAGGTATTGTTCCTTACGTCTCCCTTAATAAAAGTACTTGTTATAGCAATGAATATACAGTGAACCTAAATTTATCGGTGCATACACCGTAAGTTAATGGTGGTTAATAGTTGAAGCTAAATAAAACGGACCTTGCTTTGTTATATACATCAAAAAATCATCTCACAAACAGAAAAAGCAGGAAAAGAACAAAAGTGTGTCTGGTTAGATGTTTTCTTACCTACGTTTGCTTGAGGAGGAGGAGGTTCTCCTCCTGTTAACCGTAATTTTTGTGGTTGTTTATTCTCTCCCGAGCTGCAGGTTTATTTACATTTTTGTTGTCGCATTTTACGCACATCTGAGACAACATCATATTGTGTACACATGAAAGAAGGAAATGCTGAAGAGGAATACATTTTCAATGCCGAAGATTGGCAATTCTTGCATTTCATGTTTACACTTGAAAATAAATGTCGGGCAAGTTTATTCAGTTGTCGATACCGTCTGTTATGCATTACTCTGAACATACGTGGCAATTAGACATAGGTTCAGAGAAAGAGCGGGGGAAATATGTTACATCCATTTCGTGATGAGCCTTGAGGATGCAGGAGCTCAAGCGAATCGGTTAAGGAATTACTAATTGCGGGTACAACAGTTGTCCTAGTAGGACGATATGATTTTATCTCAGTTTTTAAAAAAAGTTATACACCTTTTGTTGTTTTCGAACAGTTCGAACAACAAATGGGCGAAAATGAAGAAATCAACCTAAAATTCTATAGTATTTGTGCCAAGGCCTACCTGTAGCGCTTAACAACTCTGACAACTCTGGCAAAGAGAGAACAAACGGAGAACGTTTATGAGACTTCTTAGGCCGTTATCCATTGGATGTTATCCGTTATTGATATCGAGTTGTTGTCGATTTTTCAACTCGTAGAAGAAAAAGAAGAAGAATTTATTTGTTATTTGCATTGTATTCTTCGAGTAGAGTGAACTTGGCGGCTTCATTAATCACGATCCAAGCAAATATATTTGTATCGCTTGTTGCTCATTACTCGTCATTTCCAAACAATGTGAACAATGTTCATGTTATTGTGGAATCATTCGAATATTAAGGAAAATATATAAAATAACGATTGTTTTTCTTCTTGTATCTCGATTTAGGTTGGCGAGTAGTACTCTGTGTTGCCAGCGCAGCTCACCGAGTGTTTTTGAGCCAGCACAGTTTCCATTGCCTGGGCCGTAAGACTTATTTTGAGTTAGACTTATTTTAGCAGAGATAGCAGCCTTAAAAAAGGCTTATTGTCGCAGAATAAAGTTTCTTTTTTAATGATAATAAAGTTTGTATGTTTAATTTTTAATAATTGGAGAGCGGTCTAGAGGAAGTTTATTGTTGTGAATTCGCTGTAAAAACATTTTAACAAAAACGTAACACTAAAAACGTTGAATCCAACGAGACCTATTGGTTCCTTGTCCGGCATTTATTAACTCTGATCTATTGTATTACGTAATAATTGTTGTTACTTCTTTGGGTCTTTCGGTACGGCCTTACGAAAGTCTTTTACTATCGCTCTTTTCTAAATGATTTCTCTTTTGTTTATCTTCTTTTTTTTTTTGCTTTGCTTTAGCCTAACAATCAAAGCACGCAAATTTTACATGGGAAGGAGTTTTGTTCTTTCCATTTTTTTTTTTTCTATAAAGCAACATAAAAATTTGTGTTTCACTGCGATGATGAAAAAGCGCACCTTAAATTAAAATGCACTCAGTCATAAAATTGGTTTCTCCCTCTTGACAAAGTTTCAATGAACTTTTACATCACTCACAGTATCAACCATGAAGTTTATACATACGCATGGACAAACTAACACACATATAAGCACACTTATATTTGTTATCTTTTACGTTTCTACAAAGCATACCTTTTTGTAACTAAGCATGGGTCTAGAGTATACGAAAGCAAGTATATCAATTGCCTCAAGATGTAATCAATTTACGATATTAACTAGATACAAATGCATATACGGATATTTCTATGCTTATACGCATATATGTCTATAAATGTGATTAGTGCAACATTCAATATGATGTAGAAAAGGAAAATGTGTGTATACATCGATTGTGTCGCTTCATTTACAACACTTAAGAATGCCTGTAATTGGGTTGATTGCTTATCTTGTCAATACTTTAGAAATGTTAAAAAGTATCTCTCTTTAAATGTTTATAAAAATATTCGTAAAAAGATTAATTAAGTATTAGTGCAACTTTATCGTCAGAAAGTATTGTTTGCTACATATATATTGCTCAGGCCGCGAAGTTGAATCTTGTGACATGCGTCCACAATTCTAATAAATACGCTTCAGGAGCTACATTTATACACAGACACAAATTAAAAAGCTATAGTCGAACACGGCAGCTGACACACTTCACTTCTTTGTCGTAAGCTTGTTTTGTCACATGAAGGCCTTCATGACACGTAAGCAAAGGGTTGTGAAGACCTAATTAAACTCAATTCACCCCACACAGCAAGTTTATCAACTCCAAAAAAGCAAAACTTGGCATTAGCGACGGCAGACAGGGAATTCTGAGTCTTCAATCCTCTTACAAATAAAAATAGTCTCACTAAGCAGGTGCTGAAACATGAAATTTTGAAACATTTCGTTTCAAGGTTGGTACTACTTAATAATCATATTGTTTCGTTAATAGTGGTGGCGACATTTTTCGCATTCATTTAGTATTATTCGCCATTTTTGTCGAGAATTATTAAAAATATAAAAAATAAAAAAAAATTAACTAAAATAAGTTTTTTCATATAAAACTTGTTAACGCGAATAGTGCTTTATTTGGGTGGAGACCATAACGATGACCCGATTCAAGCTATTTTCAGTGAGGCCGTCTTAATAAGTAAATTAAAATAAAAATTTCCCGAGAATAGCGAGCAACAAGTGAAGCACAAAACCACATACTCCTACATAACAGAAACCCAGACGCTCAGACGGAAGGACAGCTTGCGATTATGACAATACTTTACAATTTTTATAAAAAATACTTCATTCCCTATTCGATCAAAGAGAAATATAACTTTTTTAAAGCTTTTCAAAGCACTGGCTAATGGGTTCAAAGCTCTTATCAATTGGCTCTCCGTTTTTAAATTTCTTTTCAGTTTTTCACATTGAGGAGTTTTTTTCAGTAAGCGAAAGGGACAAAGTAAAATTATTCAAAATTTCTGCGACAAATTTAAATGAGCCGAGTCCAATGGGACTGCGGGTGGTTGGTATAGTGCCGTGTACGTGCCAGTGTTGGCATGGCCCTAAAGCACCTAAGTTGTCGACGGTCGGCTCAAGTGCGCGTGCCAATGCACTACCCTATGTTATTAATACAAACACTGCGTCGCCATCATGTGCAGAATGCAAACGCAAATTGGATCAAGAGCAACAACAAATACAGTTTCAACAACATCACCTTAACTGCGCTTTTAACACACAGCAATCGCAACAACATCAGCATTTGCCACACTGCCTTTCCATGCAATGTTCATCTCTGTTAAATCCATCAAATGCAGCAACAAATAATCAATTATACAACGTACCCCCACCATCCTTGATTCCTTCTATATTGCCCGCAGTTTTGCAAACGGGACAAAATGCAAATGTATCGACGAAATTTTTGTTAACTTCAACGAATACCGCTCCCAGTAATGCAGTTCTAACAACTGGTATGTTATGTCATTATTAGGTATTATCGCAATCACAAACCTCAATCATTTCTTCTTTTTTAGTACCACTGGGTATGCCCGGCTTCATGGCTCCAACTCTGACCAACGCCAACGGATCGTTGACATTATTGCCATCAAATCAAACACCGCCTGGCAGTCAATCTTATTTACCAACTGCAACCGGCCCAACTATGCAAAACAAAAATTCTGCAACACATGATAATTTAACGGCGAAATTTAAAGACAATTTATTAACGAAAAAGGTCTCAACTTTACGAAGTACGGCGGCAGCTGCTTTAACAGCTCAGAAAAAGGTAAATGAAATATTTATTTTAAAACAATGCCACAAATGTCATCAAAATACGAGTTTTTTACTTCAGCGACCCACTGAGTTATTATTATTACGTACCCATCATTTATTTATGTAAAGACATTAAACTAAAGGAAAAGGATGTAGCAGCTAACATTATCGGTCCTATTTTGTTGAGGGAAAGAACTACCTTGTTGGCTGATACGTTTTAATGAGTTTACACCAACGTCGTGTTGTCCGTGTGGCAAACAGAAAACTCTTAAGCATTCTATATTGAAAAGTCACATTTCCGATTACCCATCCAACTTAAAATGTCTTGGATACACCGAATATCAATCATAATAGGGTGTGGTGCCTGATGTTAAGGGGACAACATCACTCTTCAGCAGGTTCCTTAATAAGAGAAACTGACAAAGATACACGTGTTAGTGAATTTTACCACACTCTGCTTATGACATTAACGCGGTACATGATCGCGTCACCAACATTTACAGAAGATGATCACAAAACTAAAATTAGCCGTAAATTCAGATCTTCAGTTCCTCCAAGTCTTGTGTGAACCCTAATCCGTTCCATCCAAATGCCTATACTAATGAGCGCCAAGATAGGATTAGCAATAGTGAGATCGTGATCGCGCGCAGGGAAATTTCTGCCAGCACTGCTTAAGCTTCGAGACTCTCTCGGCAGCAGAGCGATGTCCCATATTTTTCATTCATTTATTATGTCGTTCATCTTTCTATTCCAGACAGCACCATACTAATCGTGTTACTCTTGTCTGTTCAGTCTGTCTGTTCAATGGAAATGTGTCGCAATGTTTCACATGGCTTATTAAAGGTTTCAATACTGAAAGGAGAGCTTCAAGGACATTATAAAGTAAATATATTCTCCATCAAAGCCAAATTCCGGATCGCTTTAAGCATGTTCATCCGTCCGTCCGCATAATGTTTCGAATAACTGTAGTTACGAATTGTATAGTGAGACTTCACTATAGCCAAAGACTGTTGTTTAAACATCGATTAGTTTCTCGTCCCTGTTTACAGTGAAAGATAATTAAGGCTAAGGTTAGTGATAATACTGCTTCTCAGGGATTTTTTGATTACGTCCTGCGGAGAATATATCACCAGTGAAGTTTTAGCTTTATTTCTGGATCTAATGATTTCCAAAATAATCCACCGCACTTTTCTACTTACACGACAGCGTTCGCAAAACGCTTACATAAAAACATAAAGAAATTATTATTATTAAACGATCGATTAAACTATGGTTTAAACTTCGATTCAGTCACGTCCCCCTCCGGTTCTCAACATAAGTTTAACTCGAAACAAAACAAACAACAACAAAATTTTCAACGATCTATATTTTTGTAACATATCACCTTCACGAATGTGGTTCACTTTCCACGAAAACGGTATTTTAACATGTCGTAAAGCGATCGATACTAATCTTTAATTGATCTCGAGGGAAAAAACAGGTGGAATAACTACTTCCTGTTTCACAATATTTGAGATAAATGGTGATATATAGAAGGATTTTGTAGAACCGGTTTTCTACCTTTGAAGGAGCTGCACTTGCAGGCTGTACGGCAGATAATTTTTTGATTTATTTCATGACATGCAGTTCTTTTCCAACTGAAAGATCTACTAATTTATAGAGAGAGTAATTTTATCTCTGCGCTAATACTACATAAAACTCGTTAAACAATTAACTTGAGTTATTTTCAAGACATAACGAACACATTCTCATATCCATAACAATGGTTTTTTTTAATAAATAACTTAGGAATTCATTAAAATTAATTATATCTATATTTAATTATGAGTTAGGGTATTTGTTAATCAAAAAAAATATTTTTCTAGTAAAATATGTACAAATGTATGTATGTATGTTGTTGTGCTACAGACACTTGTTTACATATATTTCTAAAGTGTTGAAAATTATTATCACTGTGGAAGGACAAAGCATGAGAACGAATATAATCAAAATGCCGAGAAAGAAAAACAAGCAATTATAATAAATTTTCATGCATTCGTTGGTATGTGTTCGTGAATATGTGAAATGAAAGTATTGTTAACAACAAAGCAGTTGAAACTATTTTTACGAAACAAAGTTCTCTTCTAACTTCGATTTCAATCAAATAATGAGGGCCGCACTGTAATGATAGGCAAGTGATTATGTCTTTTTCGTACCATTTCTCGGGCGATTAATGTACTCAAAAAAAAAAAAATAGGAAAATCTCAGAGACGAGAGGCCACATTCACACTGTGACATGGATTTCGAGATAAATTGTTGTCTTATTCGTGATATATCCATTGAATGCAGCTTTTAAAAAGTATTGTAGCTCTATATAGCGTAGGCGTGAGGAGCAAGTGTGTTCTCTATAATTGTTTCTCTTAACAAATATAGAGTACATTAACTTTATGATTTCGTTTAAAGCGAATAGGGGTACGATTAGAAGACGTTTTAAAAATTCAATTCTTGGCGGTTTTTCTTCCAATAAATGGTTTTAAGATCCCGTAGCTTGAATGGCACTAACACTATAATGCTATACTAGAGCACATGCGAAATATTTAATTGCTTGTATTAGTTTGGTCTCTCCGTCCATTTATTCACATTTTGCTTTTGCATAAATCTAAATAAACTCATAGAAAACGATCTATGAACATAAACAGCAAAGAAGGAAAACATTAAAAACATGTGTTTTTAGAACACTCTTGTGACGTTGCAAAGTTGGTTTCAATGCATAGACATTGAGCAGTAGGCGAATACGATAAAAATTGTTTAAAAAATAAAAAATTCAGAAAGTTCGATTGTTCGATTGTGCCTGAATCTCTTCTACTCGTTGCCGTTATCTAAACACAGAATATACAAATTTTTATTGTTATAGTTTGTAAGTGATGAGCAAAATCTCCGCTTTTCGCTGTTTTCTGTGTCTAATGTATTGTCGAGTTTTCCTCTCACCGATGTCGCCAATTTGCAAGGGCGACAAGATGCTAAATTGGAAGCCGATAGCTTTATTTTTATAGCCAGGAGAATATTTGCCACAGATAGTGCAAGGACAGATGGGCGGACATGATGACATCAATTTGGATTTTGATGCTTATGAAGTATATACGCATTTTATGAAACCTGTAAAGCTTCCTTCTGCATGTTGCAAACGTTTTACCAACTTGAATGTATTCCAGTTCTACGGGGTAAATATTCGTAAATATTTAATGAAGCAAAAAAGAATCACTAAAAGAATTTAATGAAGCAAGATAGGAATTATTGCAACTGTTTTGATCCGAACTATTTATTAATATATGAAAATGACCTTTTAGTTAATAAGTGTACACGTAGGTGTATATTTACTACAATTTTACTGAATAGTCTTTGTATGGAAAATTAAAACGAAAAAGGTCGGTAGCTTTCTTCATGTACATGAATTTCATGAAAGATTTAACAATCAAATATGCAGAAAAAACAACTTGTTTCCATTCTACTGTGAAGTATTTGTTTCGCTATATATGTGTAGGTGCGTATGTATAAATAAAGTTTGATAAATACAACTACTTAAGTAAATGTGAATAAACATAATGGATAAAATTTATATTCTCTCATAAATGCACAAAGTGTAACTTTACTCTACTCTCGTTTGTATTAAATGATACACACACGAAAAACACATATACGTACGCACATGTATAAGAGAGTGACAAAGAGAAAATAGTAGGTAAACTTTTAAAACGAATTTTCGATACTCATCGCCTCAAGAGGAATATTCAAAATATTCTAAATATTGGGTCGATTTATGCAACGAATCATCACGCGGTCTTGATGGTCAACATTTCTGGAATGTTTTAAAATGTTACTTTTTATAGATTAGAAGTTCTACAATGTAGTGATGGGCAGGTCATGTCCAATTTGTTATCTAATCTACGGACGTAAATGCTACAGTTCAGTTTTCCACTTCAATTTGAACAATTTCTACAACAATACCTGGATAGAAGGACGGACATGAATATGTTATTAGCTGGCGCGTTTGTAAATTTAATAAGCTTTCTCGTACTTATTCTTCCATGTTGCGAATGGGAAAAGAAAGTTAATATACCTGGCTTTATGCTTGCAAATGAAACAGACAAAGTGCTGTAAAAGTTGAAAAGGTGCAATAAAGAGCAGCAGCAAGTAGTTTCAGCCAATGTAATAGTGTAAATGTTGTCTGAAATATGTTTTTATTATAATACATACGCAAGCAGTGGTAGCCTTCTCAAGAGGACTGTGCTTTCAAGGTGTAGGCAAAAATTTAGAAAATTTAAGTTTTTATAAAATGTGTCTATAAGCATGTTTCGCTTTTCTATTTCGCTCTTCCTTTCTCCCTTGGAGTTTTTGTTTAGGTAAAATTCGTTTGCAGGACTTGAAAGTTCTCAGATATGAATAAATCATGAGTTTATTTTATGTGCAATTTTCTTAAAGTACTCATGTTTTATACTGACTTTCTCTCCATTCACTTAAAATGTAAAAGAACATCAACTATATTGCCTTCATCATCACTATCATCGTCATTATTACCATCAAAAACAAGTAATAGCAACAACAACAAGAACATGTACAAGAACAAAAGCAAGCACTGCTTAAAGGAAACTTATGAATTTTTATATTTTACAATGAATGCATAGAAATTTAAATGTTGTCACTGTTACTGCTGTTATTGTAATATTGCCATGTCATCCTCAAGATAAGCTGTTGTGTCCTTAAGCTGATTTAGAATTTTTAGTAGTAAAAGCAAAAAAAAAGAAACACATAAAAAATCTCTCTTTAAATGCAACCGATGTAAAAACTTTTCCTTAATTTTTCTTTTCTTACTTAATTTGTGTTGCTTACGTTTCGTTTCGTTTTGTGTTTTATTTGTTTGCCTTTAATCAGAACAAACTTATCAGATATGTACAGCATATCTGTCAAATGAATGAGAACGTAAGTTAGAATGACCGATACAAACACACAAGCAAAAAAAACAAAAAAAAAAAAAAAAAAAAAAACGAAAAAACAACAACACAGCTCAGTGTAACAGAAAAAAATTCAGTTTGCCTTTCAGTTGGTTCTTAATGTAAGCTTAGGTAAGTGTATATATATACATATAGGTATAAATACAAGCAACCAGAAAACATCAAATTTACAAGTCTTCCTTTATGCACTACGGTCAGCATTTTAACATTTACGGTTGTGGAAACGAGATGGTCTGCCGTAAAGTGTTCTGTGCCGAGATTATCACATTTCCACTATGGGTTTCCCTGGATGTGTATGCTCCACAGAGTATATTAATCTGAGTATCTACTTCGTTTTATATCCCCTGCTTTAATTTTTCTTTTTCTTTCACATAAAAAAAAAAAAAGAAAAGAGAAATGAAAATCCTGTGCTTTGGTGTTCTAGTTATTTTTGTTTTTCAACCGAATTTAAAATGCAAAAGTTGTTGAAAATAAAAACAAGAAAAACAACACAGCAACACCAATTATAGACATGAGTCTAAACAACAAACCGCTCTATTTCTTCATCTTGGCCATCATTAGATGAATATACGAAAAACTAATGCTACCACTCGGTATTCCAAATAGTATTGAGCTTAGTGAAAGCCGAATGCAAGGCTTAGTTAGACTTATGTGTTAGCACATAAGAGCATGAGGAGCTCAACCTTAAATGCCATATAAGCACAAATCATTTTAAGGATCAATATTTTTTTTATTTACGACAAAACTTATTGCTTTTTTTCATTTCCTTTCCATCTCTAACTGGCCTTCTGTTTATATACTTGCTATTCGTCGACATATTCGTAGTAAAATCGTTTTTCTGTTTTATGTCATGTGCTGAAAGTCGTGTCGATTTCTTGTAGTTTTCCTTACGTTTGTTTATTATTTTTTTCTACTGTCTTGAACTAATATTCACTTTCATATGCGCACACATTTACTTAGCGTTGTGTTGAAAAAAGTTCCTTTTCGTAGTAATTAATGTAAAAGTCGACTTAACTACAGAGATGCATGCATTTGTAGCTGCTGCATAGTTTTTACTCAGCCATGTAATACATTTATGTATACAACCGGGTATACATGCATAAAGAGCAGCATTTGTATCGTAATGCCTTGTAATGGATAAGTAAATGTTTTCATTCTTAAGCTTACCCACACTGTTATTAGAAAAGCTTCATTAGTAGTATTACTGTTTCCAGCTAGAAAAAGGAAACTATTTTGATAGCAATTGCTACATAACAAGAAGATTTGAAGGGCTTACTCTCTCCGAATAACCTTAAAAAACTTTGCTACACCTTTCTTGCATTTTGCTATTCGTCTATCCGGCCACCTTTAATTTCAAAAATTTACCCCAGACCTCGAAATTTGACATAAGAGTATTTAATTGCTTCACAACCTTTATAGTAAAAATTGAAATGGGCCGCGAATGGGGCGCGAAAAGATATGTGATAAAGATGTGTGAAAATTAACAACTTTTTTCACATAAGAATTCATTGTAAAGATTTCGCAAGGACTTCCCTTTCCACTGCTTCCAGCCTTTCTGCCTGATATCACCAAGGGCGCAACCAAACCAAATAAAGAAAGGCGTAATAATTATGTGCTTGTATATATCGTTTTTCACTACATTGCTTAGATGTTTCGGAATTCGAAAGCCACACAAAATAAAGCGAAGAGACCCTTTTTGTTTTTCTTAGGGTCCATACATGATGTGCTTTACAAAATTTCTTCCCTCATCACGTGATGGGGGAGAAACGTAACTGTAATCAAGATTTCCCATCAAGTCAGGCAAGTCGAATCATTACAACCGATTGTCCATTGCAAAAACTTAAAACGCTGTATTGTCCAACCGAAAAATACTTAATTATAGTGCAATGAAACTATAGTCCTCTTCATATGTATTTTGTTCCTTTTTATAATAAAAGAAATATCGCGAATGTTTCGCATCAGTCAGAATTTTTTTCCTCTATTTCGATAAGAAACGTTTGCAAACTAGTTCAGCATAATATAAAGCTATTCATAGTTAAGCTATCTATATACTCTACCTAAGACATAACAGGGAACCATCTTACTCTTTGGCAGCTCAGCATTGCAAGTCCTAACTCATTGGTTTTTTGCATTTTTATCATGATTTGCTTGGCTGTTATGTAATATAAATAAAATTCGAATTGATTTCCTGGGAAACCGTAAACCCCGGAAAAGTTATAAAGTTCTAGAGCACATAATAGATGAGTGAATTCATATAGTCAATCGTTCGAAATTACTATCTAATAGAGCAATTTTTAAACGTATGAAAACTTTATGTTTCCCATATAAGTCTCTTAAAATCATGAAGAACTTATTTAAATGATACTAATACGCCCTGTATATTCAGTGAGCATTTGCTTTAAGCTGCACGCACATTTAAGCTACGGCTATTATTTAAAAGAGGAACGAACAAGAGTTTTACGGCTTATTTAGCGATAGTAAGCAGAAAATAAATGAGACAATTTGTGCTAGTGGGGTTCAAATTTCACTGCTTCTTAAAAATATATTTGTACGCAAAGAAAACGTAGTTTCGCGATTGTTAGTCATCCTTTTACTAAATAACTGCTTAAAATTTTATATTAATAATTGAACGATTTCCCCCTGCGTTGAAACTCAAGGAAAAGAAATGTGGCCAGAAAATAAAACCAATTTTTTCCATTTAAAAGTGCTTTAGGATTATTTTCAATGAATGTTCACACTCCGCGCTAATCTAAATGTCAAATGATGTGTTCGACATTAGTCAGAGGTTAGCTATATATATTTTTTGTTATGGTGATATGTAAGAAAAAACATACAAGAAAAGAGAATGGAAATTGAGACGCACAAGTATATACCATTATGGGATACATGTGTTTGACCAGAACTGAAAACTTAAGTGCAATATAAATAATAATAATATTAAGCACACGTACAGAGACTGGAACACACACATACGCTCTTAGAAAAACAGATAGCAGAGGCAAACAAAAACTGTATACTTTCAAGTGGTCGCATGTGTGAATAGATTCTCGTAACTAAGGAGTTTTTGCGATGCTTTCTTCCTTTCTTGCTATTTTCGCAATCAGCCTGTAGCATTTGCCGGATAGCTTATGTTAGATATTGAAACTGTATTAAGAACATTTTGTTTTTGTTATATGTATTTTAGATTCCTTTTTATAAATATAAATATTTTTCTTTAGATATGGAGCTATACTTGTGCTCAGCAATAAACGACAAAAAAACGTAAAAAAGTTATATTCGGCGGCAACCGAATCTTTTATACCCATCACTGTTTTCCTAAAAAAACAACGAAAAAACTAGATTTCTACACTTTATAATATTAGTCTCACCTAACCTGGCCTCCTATTTCTCTTTTTAGGATAAAAGTGGGAATTTATATTGTAACTGCTGTAGTTTATGTGGGCAACGGGCAAGAAACATGGAAAGGTTTTTCGTAGTTGTTCACAGCATAGACGTGCAGATTTTGTGGGCGTGCCCTTTGACAGGTTTCGATCATTTTCAAATTTTTTTGCAAATTCCTAGCCGACTTGCCCACTTTTCGCTAACGGGGAATGTTTACGACAGATACTACGCAACTTGACAGACGGACAAACTTAAAAGCATTCCGAATTTGAAATTGGCCAAAAATTTATATGCTTCATGAGGTTTTTGAATATTATATATATAATGATTATAAAATTGGATAGGCGTGGCCGATTTTTCCTATTTTTGTACAAATACTACAGTATTAAGCACAGACTATGGATGCAAATTTTTATAGGTTTATCTGCAGTAGTTGTGAGTAATGAGCTTACCCTTTTTGGAAGACAGAGGTGTTCTCACTTTAAGTAGCACTGTAAGTGCATCCTTCGACCGATTTGGCCAATTTTCAATACCAACCTGCGTGCCAAAGTCGAAACCGATCGCTACATTTTTGCTGTCAGAAAAATGTTTACAACAAACATTACAGAGAGGGACAGACAGATGGAGGGACAAGCGGACGTACTGAACTCGATTCAAAATTTGATGCTGATTAAAAATATATTCGCTTCGTATGACCTCTGAAGCTCTGTTGTCGACGGTTTGAGACAAATGAATACATTCCTCATTCTTCTGTGATGGGTATAAGAAAACCTAACCACGAAAGCAAAAAATTAAAACCAGTTCGCAACGAATTTTTGCGTCATTTTCAGTATTTAATTATAAACTTATGCACTCACGTACGACATTTCTTTAAAATTTATTACGAAAGGGCTACTAGTTTAAGATATTTGATCTGAAAAAATGCGGATGGTATTGCATCCATTGAAAATCCCACCCAAAGCATATGTAGTTTGTTTGCATGATTGAATAAAGGCCATTGCTGATTTAAAGCTACAGGATTCCATCCTGTATCGTAATTTTCTAATTGTAGATGGATCAGGGAGCCAATTAGTATCAAATTTAAACTTCATCCCAGAGGATGGAAATGAAAGTCTTGATAATTGAATTCTCGAAGAAAGGGTATGGATCCCTATTTCAAGTCAGAAAAATATCGCACTGCTTATCACAGTGAGCAAGTTGGGCATATCTGTCTAAGCTTTACAAGCAATTCACAAACTGTTATGTCTCCTATGGTGGGACGAGAAATCTAGCGTTTTTCTTCAAGTTTAGGTGAATTTCGTTTACCCCTGAAGATGTAATTGGCGCAATTATATACAACTATAGTAACTTCAACTATCACTTCTATATGTAGTTAACTATTCGGCCCACGTAGGTGTAGTCCTTACTTCCATTCTCACTTATCACGATAATCAAATTGTTTTCGTGAAGGCTTTACTAATACTTTTGGAAACGCGTGTAGCTGTTAAATTGACGAATGTTAATATCTAACCTATTGCTCGACTGAGTTCCCTACTTTATTGAATTATTTTACACAGCTTGTGAATAATGATCGGGAAAGCATGAACAAATCTTTGATGAGTAACTCTGCGTATTATGATTACAGATCAAATAGATCGATCCTAAAAAGCCTTACTGCTCTGATGTAGAATTTACTTACTTTGTAAAGCTTTAAAAACAAGCAAACACAAGGGGCGGAGAGCAATAAATTCACTTCACCTGTGAATGTACATATCGTAAATATACACATTCAGAGTTTTTCACAAGGTACTATAAATGCGATGACCAAGTGAGAATATCTATCGCATTCATACGATTAGAGTAAGAAATACACAAAAATATGGAAAATTATATTAAAAACCTTTTAAAAACCTACGTGTATGTATGTACGTACGCACGAAAGAGAATGGCGACTTTCTTCACTCCACAAATCCATATAGGTAGACATAGATGTACATATATCTACGCTTATAACCATAGAATGTTTTATTTTTTTTGTTGTGATTCTACTCCAAGTCTAATAGTTATGCTATAATGGCCTTGGGTCACTGAGATTCATAAGTGAATTCATAATTCATATGCTCTCACTTAACTGGCAACACTCATTTTATTATAAGTGCGTCTGACAACTTTTCATTTCTTGCTGCCTCATTTCACTATCCTCTTACTCAGTTACAAATACACTCTAACCTTTTTACGCATATATACGCCTTGTCTTGTTCTTGTGGCATATTTAATGTTGTCTCTCGATGGCATTCATCATAAATAGTATAGGAGTTTGCTTTTCTATTGCTCTCAGCGGCATTAACGATTAGTGCAATTATCTTAAAAAAGAACTGCTAGTTGCTTAATATACGGAACACATATTCATTCACGTACTGTTTTATAAAAACATATTTATTTATTAAAACACTTGCGAATTTTGTTATCATCGAGCTTACAAAACGTTCTTAGATTTTTTGGTGATCAGTTTCATTTTTATACGCTCTTCTTCTTTATTCAGTGAGTCATTGTAACTCTGGAGAACCTCACTGAATTTGAATTTTTTGTTAAGACGTTTACCTTCAGCCAAATGTTTTTCTGCGATTTCAACATTTGGGAATAAATTATCCAATCTACTATTCAAATACATTATATATGTTGCACTTACCCCATACTTCGCACCATAACTTGCGTCGAAACTTTGTATAACCAATTTCTGGAGTATTTTCTTCGGTGGAACTGTTACTATTGACCCCAATATCCGTGACATTAGTTGCTGGTTTTGAGGTCATTATCAATCCTTCACTTCAGACGTGGATAGTAATGAATGCTATTAAAATATATAAGAAATTTTTTTTTTTTTTATTTGATTTTTTTCTTTTTTCGTTTCGTTACAATAAAGTCTGATGGCTTTGAGTTTTTAAGTTTTAATATTCGAAATTTTGAATTTTACGATACACGTTGTTTTCTATGATAAACATATGAAAAAAGACGGCCTAATGACAGTGATTGTATTAAAATACATTTATGTCGTGCAAGGTGTACGTCCTTCAGAAATCTCCTTAAATATATAGGAATCATGGCATTCATCAATTAACCAAAAGCCGCTTTATTTACCCAATTTTACATTCCCCAGATGATATATGGGAATCACGTAAGTATGGTTCGGGAAAGTACGAAAAAAAAAGAGATAACATACTTTTTGAAAATATTGTGTTGGCAAGTAAATCATTTAATTTTTCAAGTAGTGGCTAACACAGAGAGAAATAGAGAAAGATTAAAAAAGGAAAGTGAGAAAGAGAAAAAGAGAGAAAAAAGGGGATGTGAGTTTTGATGACAAGGGAATAATTTCGGTAGGTCTTGAAATTTTTTCAATGTCTCGTTTTTGTACATAAGTACGCCAGTACGCCAAGAAAAGGAAACCAAGTATTGAACAGAATAATGGAAAATAGCTTGAGAAACAATGAGCATTTAAGAACTAATTTTGGGGCGGAACGCCCGTTATAATATGCGTCACTAAAGAATGGAGATAAAGTTAAAGCTCCATTAGCAGAGGAGAAACATAAAGAAAGAACTTTTTGACGTCGTTGTCCCCGAAATTCAAATATTCACATTCCCTTAGTTAGAGCAAAGGCGTGCTTTTCATTTTGCGAAATCATTATTTCAGCGCTGGAGAGTATCTGCGATTTCTAATCGAAAAACTGGACCAAATAATTTTGTCAAGTCTCTTTTTGAATTTCGCTTCACACCATTAAATGAGTTTTGTCGCGAGGGAAATATACTGATCGTCGTACAGGCCAATCCCAAAAAACTATACGTTGGATGCATACAGATTTCCTAGCCAAGCTCTGTTTACTTTTTATCAAATCATTAAACGCCTTTGCGGTCTGGCATTGCGATGATGGAAGATGGAATAGAATATCGTGCCGTTTCAGTTGATCAATTCTTGAGACGGCTTTTATATCGACATTATCACAGCGGAACGAGTACAAGTATTTGTATGCTGTCGACTCTAAAACCATCTACTGAGGAAAACATCATAAAAGTCTTTCCTTTGCCTTCTTAGACAGTTTTTTTGTTTTTGAACTGCCAACAACTCATAAATATATTTCATTTATTACATTACACAATAAACAATATTGTGTCTAATTGTAATACAACTCTATATACTCTATGTTGTTGGAACTACCTCTATCTGGACTAACGTAATCGCTGAATAAGGACGTCGCTTTTAGTTTATCATATGATTACCGTGAAAATGAAAGTTTTCTTGAAATTTCAATGCAGAGTTTTCGACCCATTTTTCTCGAAACTAAAAAACTCGGCCCTTTCCTTGTCATAACCATATTCCATGATTCCTCCATAGTTAAGAGCTTCTAGAGCAAATCTGGATCGTCGTCAATGTCAATCGAAAATTCCTGAGCCATTCTCATGCGGCGGTCCTTTTGATCAAAATTTAGTAGTTTCGGAACAAACTTCGCTGCCACACGTTTTCTCTTCAAAACATCGCAAAAATTGCGTGGAATGGCTCGCGTTCTCGTCGTGTGATTATTTTCTCCTATTAGTGGCGGCTTCAACTACACCATGGGATAGGGGTATAAAATGTAAAATGTGAACATTTAATGCAAATAACTTCGCGACTATAAAGAAGGGTTAGATATGTCTCCCCAGCACTAAATTTCGCACTCGATTAGTCAATTTTCGAGATATTTGACTTGTCCAAAGCATACGGAAGAAGATGATTGTGGAAATTTATGAATTGGTTTTTCCTTTAAATCGAGAGTCCTGTTAAACACATTTATTTTTAATAATTTTTGTCAAGTTTACCTGTTCCTTTTCTTTTTTTTTTGTTTTTTTAACTAAAGTAGTTTAATAAATAATTTCATTTGAACGCCTTAGGATATTTTTACCTTTTGTTTTGTTATCATTAGCAGTTTTAGTGGAAAATCCCTGTGAATTGTTTTCGTTCAATGTGACCAGAAAACGGAATTTTATTTTTACATAAATATAAGTAAACAAATAACCAAAAGAAGTGAAACTAATTGAGGGAATCGTAAATGTTTTTTTTTCTTTTTTTTTTTTTTTGCAGTAGAATATGTATAACAAAAGAAAGTATAAAAAAAAATTTGAAATGTTTTGCAAATGAAAATATGACAGTGAATAAAAATGACTGAACGAGCAAGAAACTTTCCTGATATATAAACCTGATATTTTTGCCTTGGGATATAATCACAAAGGAATTCTTTGTAGCAGGAAATAAAACTAACTATACTCACAAATGACAATTTAACAAATAAAGAAGAGAAACTGAACGAATCTGCTATAAAAACAGATGGTAATTGGAAGACAATTTAAACTGGTAGAGCGAGAGAGAGAGAGAGAGAGAGAGAGAGAGAGAGAGAGAGAGGGAGAGAGAACAAAAATCATAATTTTATTTAGTTTGCAACACAATTATGTACGGAAACGATTTAAAGCAAATCACTTCCTTTACAAATTGCAAAAGAAAGCATCCATTCACGTATTCTTGTCTCCTAAACTTTTTTCTTCTATCAAACATTTTAATCTTCTTTCTAACATTGTTCGCTTTTTTAACAGCTGAAAGTATGAAAAAGATAAAAGAAAAAAAAAAAAATACGAAAGGAAAAGGAAAACGCATAGTAGCTATTAAGGGCTTTTTCAATCTTAAGTTTTTCACCTCTGGTAAGCATCTGCTGTTAAAGTAATCATAAAATCAGCCACTAGTTGGCGTGTGACTCATAAGCGCCTTGTATGTTTGCGATTATCAGAACATTTGTTTGCTATCTGAAATGGCTTTCGTGGCTGACTTCGTTTCAATTGGCATCCAAAGTTTTCATTCATCGTCACTTTGTCGTAGCCAAACATCCAGGTTCGCAGCTACGTACGCTACATGTACGTATACAGTTAGTTACATATATGTTTTTTTTTTTTTTTTTTTGTTCCTTCTCTTTTGTTACCTTCTTCTTAGAGTGTGTTATAAAGCTTCTCTCGTTTAACATGCTCGATTGGTTGACTGAAGGATACTTGTGGTTGTGGCTAATGTCGAGAAGAAAGTTCTCTGTTACTAAAGTTCTTCACACTTCGTTCAATTAGCGCAATGGCAAGAAAAAGCTCTTTGTGTTATTTTTTTTTTGCTTTTTTTCACATAAATTTTCCTTTGCAATAATTTCCCATGCGATCTAAGATCTATTGCGTAAAGTATGTAAGAAAGCGAACCTATGCGGCTCAAATTTGCTCGACTTAACTTTTATGTCAAATTACTGTCATGAGCAACTTTTCATTACAATACATTAACCATTAGGTTTTTTTGGCATATAATGGTTAACATTTCCAGAGAATCCGGAGAATCCTTATCCAAGTGGTATCCAATAAATAGACGTACGTGATTCAATTTCGGCAAGGTTGACTTATTTGTCAACTTAATATTATGAATCAATTTTTACCGTGAAATATCAAAAATTGGACTTAGTTTGCGGCTAAGCGGATATATGAGAGGGGCTTCAAAAAACTGGACTATGTGAACCAAATTCCGAGCCAACCGATCTAGTATGCCGAAATTCAATAACTAAATGATATTTTTATGGAGAAATTTTGAAAATGGTAACATTTTCTCATGCAATGAGTTTTCGCAAATAAGCCGTTATATGTGGAGTGGTCATACACGTCATTTGGTCCAATACTTTTTCATTAGAGTTTGCCTTTGGGCCAATACAAATTGGTTAGTATACGTAACGTCGTCAAAGTAATTCAAAAATTACGGTCTAGAAATTAAATATAAAAATACGTAGAGACGTAAAGCAGACGTATGGACAGAAAAGCATAAATCGATTCGGTTAAAGAGTGATCTACCTTAAACTCTTCCGTGTATGCCAGGAGCAGTGAAGAGTGGAAAAGTCGGTCACAAGGCGAAGTATTAAGACTTTTTAAAAGCAATGTCACAAGCATGTAAATTTGCGTGGAATTGACGTTAACGTTTTCTGTTCTCCTTAAGTGAATATTTCTCACTTAATATATCAAATTTTCATGATCTTTCACTACATTATAGCTATAAATTATTTCTCAACATTAAATCCTAACTGATAGAAGAAACAAAGTTTGATGTCGACACTTCGGAACTGAAAGTTACCGGTACGAGGAGAGAGCTTGAGTATGCTTTGAGGGGCTCACAAAGAATTCAATGAAACGATGGCATAGCTTTATACAAGGCGATGGGATATGCTTTGAAGGCGGCAGAAAAAGTTTTGCCTTTTTCTATAGCAGTTCCATAAACATTTTATGTATTCGCAGACTTTTCATAAGAAAGGAAAAGTTTGTTTTTTCCTGGAGATAAAAGCGGTTTCTTTTGGAACCATTTAGAGTAAGGTGTATGCGCGTCGGTAAGGATTGCGAATTTGTTAATGTTGCCGTGTATTTCATTATCGTTCATCTGTTTGGTAAAATTTACTAGCAACTCAACGTTTCATTTATGTAAACATCTAGTTTTTCAATATCGGAACTCGGGGCAACCAAGACTAATGAATTCTATCAAGACTAATTAATGCCACATCTTCATTATCAAGTTGGTCGTCATTTATTTTGACATAATCGATGCTAGTTGTTAAGGACAACATCCTAACAGTTGATCTATCGTAACTGACGATTGTATGTTCTAAAGTTTTTACAGGATATTTCCTAAACTTATATTTATTTCATTTAAAATCTAGGACAAGGTGGTGTGACTTAACTAGGCTTCCAGTGCAATATACAAAATTAGCCAAGTTCAAAGGCAATTTGCATTAAAGTTTAGTGAAAAGATATAAAATGAAAAAATGTATAGAAAAAGAGATTCCATCAGAATGAAATCCAATCGAATTTCACGCTTGTAGAGTTTCTAAATCCTTCATGTTGCATTTACGCGTTGCTGATGCAACCACAACAGTTCAATAGTTCAATATACACACAAGCACACGCTCTCATACTTATCACATTGTATAATCGGCTTGGTGCCATGCATTCCCATGAATGTTTTGAAAGAAAAAAAAAAAAAAAAAAACAAGAAAGCTATTTTCGGTCGTGACCGAATGTTTTATGCCCACCGCCGTTACCTTGAAAACGTCTAAAAAGAAGGAAAAGAACCAAACTTTCATAATATATAACATTGGATGGGCGCGACTGATTTTTTCTACTACAAAATAAAAGAGGAAATTTATATCGGCCTATGTGTCGTACTTTACGAGTAACGAGTAAAAAATACGGGAAACGAAAGCATTCACAGGTTTTGTCACGTAGACGTGTCCTTTGCCCCGGTTTAGGTCATTTTCAATTTCTTATGCAAATTTTTGGGCGATATTTGGACTTTTACGGACGGCAGAGTTTTTGCCACAAACAAGCAGATGGACAGACGCATACACTTAGGTGCACTCGATAAGAATTTATATACTTTATGGCGTGTTTGGAGTTTGCTTCTGCTTGGGGTGAAGGTATTGAAAAAAAATTCAATTTTGATAGACTATAATATTGTGTAGGCATGTTAGCATTTGTGTACATGTGGTACAGTATCGCCCATAGAATGTACGTTCAATTTTTATTGACTTATCTGCTGTAGTTTATGAGCAAAAACACTGGTGATACTCTACACTGGTATCCTTCGATCGATTTGGCCCATTCTCAATACCAGGCTGCGTGCAATAACACGCCACGATAGCTTCATTTTTGCGGCCAAGGGAATGTTTACAACAGACATTACACAGGCCGCAGGAATATATATATACTTTGTTGGATTTGATTGAAACTTCTTTCTGACTGTTGCGAACGTTTTGACAAAATGAACGGATCTCTCATTCTTCGGCAATGGGTATAAAAAAAAAAAGAAATGAATAGGATTCAACGGTGAAATAAAAGAAGTGAAAAGCGTCGCTTCAAATCCTCACCGAGTTCTACTAAAGCTATTGACAGCCCATATTCTTCAAAATATTTAATATTGCATGCATGTATGTATGTATGTATGTGTGTGTGTGTGTTGCTATTAGTTGGCAAACTCACAATTACAAAATTGACAACACTGTAACCGTATTATTGTTTTTCTTCTTTTCCCTTATAACACTTCAAACATTATATTGTTTTTCTTTTTTCATTTTTTTTTTTTTTTTTTTTGGGTATTTTTGAAAATAACAATGCGTGCACTCAAAAATTTTAAAAAGCAATAACAACAACATAAAAACAAGTTCGCATGTATTATTCTTTCTAAAGGAATTTTCTCGTTCCTTTTCAGTTTTCATCTTCGGGGTTGAGAGGATAAATTTTGGTGCTTTTCGATTCTCTTTATTTGACAGCATCGGTTCGGCACAAGACCTAAAAAATTCTTATTATTTTTCTTGCACTTCAAGTTAGGGCTTTGCGTGTGATTGCTTCTTATAGTTGAATCTCATTCTTTCTTATTCGCGTATATATGTGCAGATGTGTCTACGTCTAGTTGCTCTTCTCGCGTGCATCGCGAGAGAATATTTTCAATATGTTGTCTTAGTATTTTTTTCCCCCATCTTTGCTTCTTCTTTTCACCCCTTGTGTTTATTTATTTTTTTTTTTTTTGAATGTTTTTGCGGCAAATTTTTACGGCATTTTGAGATTTAGTTTGACAGTTTAGCTAAAATTGCAACTGTCAATTGCATTTAATTTGTTAAGCTTAAAAAGTTGGCGGTTTGACCTTAAAACGACAAAACACGTTAACAGATAAAGTCTTATGGATTTTTTATATTTATTTATTTATTTTTCCTTTCACTAAATAAGGACAACATACATGCAAACTTTAAAATGAAAAACCGATATATAACCAAGACTTGAGTATAGGATTTACGTAGGAATTAAAATGTACATCAAAGGTATCTCAACGAATGTGAATTTGAATAATTCCGTTGACTCTCCCAGTCGCTCATTTTTTCATATATCATTGTATCGGCAGACTGTCAATTACACCCAACATTTATAAGTAGAATTGTCATTACATAAAGCTTAGGATGGGACATAATGAACGTGCGCTCAGACATCTTTGCAATCTACGTAGTTAACCGTTGTCTTTCAAAGCTAAAAGGTGCAAAGCCAAGACGAGTAGCAGGCTACAAATAAAGAAGTTTTGTG